>VDFB02330405.1:0-68235 GCA_007258455.2 Sequoia sempervirens | reverse complement strand
ATCTTGTTTGCCCGATTTCGATACCGTATGCCCAAGTTATGGCCAAAAGAAAAAAACTGCTTCTTTAGGGCAAACTAGGGTTAGGAGGGGCATATGAGGGCCGGCCGTACGCTGACGTCATGCTGACGTCATTAGTTCATGAGCATAAATTTGACGGCCTTGGGGCTGTCGGCAGAAAAAATCTCCCCCCCGCAAAATGAAAAAAAATCTTCGGCCCCTGGTTCTGTGGGCGACCAGGGGCTGGAGCGGAGCGGGGGGCGGATCCCCTGGGGGCTGAGTGGAGGGCCACGGTTCTCCATAGGACCTCGGGCTTGCATTTTAAGCCCGCGGGAGCTATGCGCAGGGCGGTGGCAGGTTGGCAGAGATAGATGGCGGCGGTGGCAGATGGGTGGCCGCCCGATGGCCGCCGAGCGGCGGACCCCTTTTGCTCTGGCCGCGCCGGCCCAAAACCAAAAAAATCACATTTTTTAATATATTTTTCGATTTTCGTGCATCGAAAGGCATGTTGGGGAGGCCATACGGCCCCTCAGACAAAAAAAAATTTCCTCCCGGATCAACTGCACGAAAATGGACGATTTGACAGATGTTTCTAGGGTTTTGGGACGTTGCGAACACGATGGCGACGTCCGTTTGAGCCCATTGTGTCCCAAAATAATGGCTACCCCCAGATCTTGTAGAAAAGATTCCTGTGGAAACCCTTGCACTCGAAACTCACCAAGAGGCCATATCTTCATATCACGAACAGGCAAACCGCAGTCCGAGCTCCTGATACCATGTTAGAATCCAAGACTACCTGCATGCAAGATGGATACCTGTTGTATGCGATATGAAGAACAAAAATGTTCCTAAACCTCGAGAAAAATGCATTAAGAGAATCAAACAAGATCAACCTTATGAAGGAGATCAAGAAAACCCTAAAAGGGAACCCTAAATGATTCTAGTGTGCACACTTAATAATTAATAATTAATTAATAAATGTGCCTAAGTTTAGCTTAAGTAATAAAGAGGAATAAGTGACTTAATTAATTAATCAAATGTGATGTAATTAATTAAGCATAATAACTTATTACTCTAACAGATAGCAGATCACATTGACCATTTGAGGCATATTTTTGAACGTTGTTGGGAGTTTGGTATATCATTGAATCCCAAGAAATGTGTTTTCTCTGTTCAAAAAGGAAAGCTTCTTGGGTATGTAGTATCAAGGAAAGGAATTACTGTAGATCCTGAAAGAGTTGCAGCAATCTTGGAGTTGCCTTTACCTCAGCATAAGAAAGGACTTCAGAGTTTCATTGGTCGTATTAATTTTGTCAGAAGGTTCTTGCCTGATATAGCAGCCTTGTTAAAGCCCTTACAACTATGTTAAAAAAAATACAGAATTTAAATGGACCCAAGAGGCAAAGGACAGTTTTCAGTAGATCAACGACCTGTTAGCTTCAGCCCCAACATTAGTTAACCCATATTTTAGCAAGGATTTTATCTTGTATGCTTTTGGCAGCTTTGATGTAATTTTTGCAATTTTGGTGCAGAAAAATGTAGAAGGGTTAGAGTAGCCCATTTCTTTTTTCAGCAAGGGCCTGGAAGACTATGAGCAGAAGTATACCTTCGTAGAAAAACATGTGATGGCTGTTGTGAAAAGTTTGAAGAAATTTAGACATTTGCTGTCTCATAACAAAATTCATCTACAAGTGGCACATCCTAGTGTGAAAGAGTTTTTACTCAATAAAGATTTAAATGAAAAGTGGGTTGGATGGATCACAAGAGTTATGGAGTACGATGTAGATATTTAGGTCACCAAGTTGGTAAGGGGAAAGGGTTTATGCCAGCAGCTGGCTAACGAAGACATTTCAGCAGCGGAGGATGAAAGGGACTCAGTTTTGGTTAATGTTGGGATAGCAAATAATGAAACTACCAGGTGGTTGCAGGAGATGACACATTTTTTGAGAATAGGAGAATGTCCACCTATTCTAAACAGAATGAAAAGGAGTTACTACCGACTTCGGTCTATTCCTTTCATCTTGATTGATGATGCATTATATAGGAAAGATCATAGTGGAGTACTACTCAAGTGTGTTGATAATGATCAAATTGATCAAATATTACATGAGTTCCATGATGTACCTTCTGGAGTTCATTATGCTGCAAGGACAACAACATATAAAATTTTAAGATCAGGCTATTATTGGCCTAAGTTGTTTAAGGATGCACACACATATTTCAGGAAATGTGCTAAATGTGCCTTATTTTCAGGCAAAGAAAAGCTTACTGCTTTGCCATTACAACCAATTCAGATAGAGCAGTCGTTTATGAAGTGGGGTATTGACTTCATAAGGGCAATCAATCCACCCTCAAGTGCAGGCCATCGGTGGATTATTACAGCAACGGACTATTTTACATGATGGACAGAAGCTTTGCCTCTAAAGGAAGCTAATGAAACAACAGTGTTGAATTTTTATGAAGATATTGTTTGCAGATTTGGAGTCCCAGACTCTATAATTTCTAAAAATTCCATGGCATTTGTTGGTTTGAAAGTTGTTGATTAGGCATTGAAGAATGGAATTTACTTGAACACAAGTTCCAACTATTATCCTCAGGGAAACGGACTTGCAGAGTCCACTAATAAAAATCTGATTAACATTATTAAAAGGACGCTTCAAAACAATGAGAGGGATTGGCATGCCAAACTGAGGACTGCTCTTTGGGTAGATAGAATTACCCCTAAGAAGGTGATTGGGAACTCACCCTATATGCTTGTGTACGATAAAGAAGCAAAATTACCTATTTCTACTGAATTACCCACCTTGGATATTGCCAGTCAGCTAGTCTTGTTTGAGCAGACTGATCCACTTTCTTTAAGATATACTCAGCTGATGGAGTTGGAAGAAACTAGAAACAAGGCTATGAAGAACATGGAACATCAGCAAATCTTGACTAAAAGAACATTTGACAAGAAAACAAGATCAAGGGATTTCATGGTGGGAGATCTTGTGCTGAAATGGGATGTTCTAAGGAGTAAGCTGGGCCATCATACCAAGTTTGACAGCATGTGGAAGGGTCCATTTATCATCAAATAGTGCAAAGAACATAATGCTTTTCAACTGGCCACAATTGAAGATGAAGTGCTTCATATCCCAGTCAATGGGATACACCTCAAGCCTTGTTTTGAGGTTTGATAAGTTCCTCTTTGTACATGCTTTAGGTTATATTTCATGCTTTCAATAAGTATTGCTGCACTTTAGTTTAGTTGTTGTTTCATTCCCTAAGTGTTGTTCTAGCACAATAAATAGTTTCACTTCAGTTTTTCCTACTCTCAATAAGTTTCTGAGTGTCCTGATATGCTTTAATAAGTTACCAATGAGTTACAACCATGTACAAAATTGCTTTAGGTCTGTTTCAGAGTTTTTCCGAACGACTCCATGCCCAATGGACAAGTTTAGGCTATTGGTTTTCATGTTTAGTAGGCAAACATCTAGCAAAAGTTGCCAGAAATGTTACCTATTTTTCACCTACTGGTTCAAAAGGGTAGAGTTTGTTTTAAACTGAAGAAGAAAAGGTACATTCTATTATTCTTCTTTATCGCATTCAAATGTATAAATGAAAAATCTAAAAAATTACAACTACAAACCATTACATTCATACATGTGCATGTAATAGAGAAAGATTCACGTATTTCTGAAAAAGCAATCTTTATTGAATGTGATAAGATACATGTGTCTCACACAGCAAGCCGTGAGACTGACTTTTCTTCGATACAAATAAAGATAAGTCGATAGATGAATAGATGAAGGAAATAAAGCATGTAGAAGGGATCACCAATCATTGCCTGAATGACTGGTTGAGGTTTGTCTCACTCTAATGTTGTCTTTGTTGCTTGTCCTTCCTAGTTTCCATGTGTTCCTATTCCTGTAGCAGTCAAGCAATGTGTTAGAGTTATACTCTAAGCAATGAAAAGTCATAACTATACATGATCATTTATATTATTCACCGCTCCATGCATCAATTTGTCTCCATGTGCATCAGAAGATTAATGAATGCCTCAGGTGTCTAGGAAAACCATTTGGTCAACATACACACAAAAGACAGTCATTTTTTCCTAGCTTGTTTGTTTCATGTGCAGTTACAGGTGCAGTTATTTTTAGATTAAATGAGTGGAGCTAAATGTGGCTCCCATGAGGGTTGAGCCCAGCTCATTATTTATGCTCAACTCATGAAGTACACTTCAGTACATTCAATGTAGATTGCAATTATAATATGTCACTAGCAGATATTTGTTTATTGAAGCAATGAAAGAGCATAAAATAACATGATCATTCAGTTGGAAGCATAATACCATGCATGATGCAGAGTTACAAATCAAGGAAAAATAAATAATCATGAATTAAGATGTGCATTGTTGAATGTTAAATGGCAGAACACAAGGATTATTCAGCAACATGCATAAAAGGAGAAATCACTGTCATAGTTATTCAAAGAGTCCAGGTGTGGAAAAATCTTATGCCCTATGAAAGAATACATATATGCTTGTAGAAAATAGTACATGGAAGTAAAGATGAATCTGAACCTACCCTATCAATTTAAGAAGCAAGAAGTGTCATAGGAAACGTGGACAATTCATAAAGAGAAGCACAGTCATTCCCTGAAAAGGACCAAGGAAGCATTAAATAATGGCTTGTCATCTTAAAAGGGATGACATGACAGTCATTAATAATAATGGGCAGAATAAGTTGACAGTCATAGGCTAGAGAACAATTTATGCATAGTCATAGGACTGTTAAAAGATATAAGAGCTAGTTGGGGTCTATACTGTCAAAGAGCAATACACATGAAAGTCTGGACTTGGAGGATACTCTGAATGTATTATCTAATGTGTATTTAATCAAAGGATAAAGGGACAATCTTATCCCTTGATATTAGGATATTCCATGGTGAACTAGTTGAGGACTGTTTAGGGATTCCTACAGTATAAATGACTGAGTTGTGATTAATGGTTGTAAGAAGGTAATAGCTCCATCTTAAAAGATGGTCATGTCAGCAAAAATAACAAGCAAGTTCATGATTCTTTAAGTAGTGCCTTAGAGAGATTTGTGGTATTATCCTGAGCTAGTATCATATATATAAAGGTCACATTTTTTAAGTGAGTATGTGAATCCCAAATGGACAGTGAACAGTGTATAATGCTATGGTAAACTAGGAATAAATGGGTACAAGCATAAATGCAAGGGAGATGTGCACTTTTGCAATAGCTCTAGCTCATGAGAAATAATAACAGTTAATAGAAGAATTCATGTTCAGTAGAAATACAATGCCATCAGAGCTGAGCAAAATGCAATTTTTTAAAAGCTGAGCAAAAATGAAGAAAATAACATTTTATATAGAGCAGCTAATTGGGAATACAGCTACAACCATTGAAAGAATAGTGATGAATTTTTTTTTAAAACACAGATTTAAACTCAAATCTGCAAACAAGGAGGTTTCAACCAAAAGAAATCAAATTCAGAATGAGTCTCAGCTTAATGTTTTCCTCTTGTATATGGTTTCCTCCTGTACATGGAAATTATGAAGACAGTAAACCCTAGTCGACTATGAAAAGCTCAGAACAAGTAATTTATAATGGAGAGAGCTCAAACTCGTGGCCTTTTTAAAGACACCCATATCAAAAAGTACAGAAAAAAGGATATAATAAAAGTTCATAGTCTGCATACAGTAAGAATGAAGTTCATGAAAAGTAGAGGAAAAATGCATCGAACCTTTGTATCTGCTAAACAGGTATCTCCAATGGCCAAAGTGAAAGGATTTTTCTTTTATTTTGAGACACATCATAGCAAGAGTTTCTCACACTTTACATGGCGGTTGGATTTAGAATAAAGAAATACTCAGGATGGAGTTTTATGGAGACAGCTCTTTTTGAGCTTTTACTGCAAAATAAGAAAAAAATGCACGGAGTTTCTACCAAAAAAAAAAAAAAATGAAGACAAGATTAGACTTACCCTGTTTTATATCTTCAGAAAATGGCAAAAATGGCAGAAATTTCAAGCTGTAAGCTCAGCTAGGGTTTCTTAATGGCGGCCGACTTAGCTTCATCCAAATGCTTCCACAAAACAAAAGTGAAAATTCCTATGCTTGTTTCGCACTTTTTCCTTTTAGGGTTTTACCCTAATAGATAATGCATATCGATGCTTCATTGCATTTTTTTTGTTTTTGTTTTAAAAGGAATTATTAATATGCCTTAAGTCTTATGACTTATTTTCCATTTCAACCTTGTAAACAATAAATACACTATGCCCTTCTATTCTTGCATTAGAGTATGAATGTAAAGCTCATGATTTTGATGATGACTTCATAAATCATTTAAATCATGTGTCTATTTTTATGCAAGGATAAGATGCATACCCCTCCTTGCTTTTATGGGAGTTGTTTAAGTTTAATGCCTTTTGAAAGAATATTGGGAGATGGTTTGCAGTTTACAAACATTAGGAAGGTATCTAGGGGATGTTGAGAAGATTCAAGGGTCGAATTTGACTTTTCTCAGGTAGTTTGGATGCTTTTATTTTCAGTTGGAGTGCTTTCAGAGTTGGTATTGCTGAGTCATAGGGTGATTAATGACTTGGGGAGACTTTTCCATGTATCTGACTTTCTTTTGGAAAGTGGAGTGTCCTATTTTGGGGGCTATCTTTCTGGATCCGACCCTAGGTGGTTGTGAATTGTACTTATGAGTTTTGAAGCTCATTTTTGAGTCAGTTCTTCTACATTCAGTAACAGAGACTTTTGAAGATTTTCAGTGCCAGAGTTTCTGTTCTTTTGGCAATTGTAACTTGTGATATTTTGAGGACTTCCTCACAGTTATTTTCTGATAATTCAGGAGCTTTTGGGATCTACTTTGGAGTTCACTCTTATATGCTTTTATCCTATTTTCAGTTTGATGTTTCATGTTGAGATTTATTTTAATCCTACATGTTATGTCTTGAAATTGTGTTTGAAGTGAAGATCTTACAGCTGAATAGATTATAGATTGTGAAAATTTTATATAGTTTAGGCTTGATTAGTTGTGAGGATTTTATATCTTCCTGCTAAATTAAAGTCTGGAACTAATTTAATACCTGTCTATAAGACATTTTATGCAGTGGCTCATATACCAAATTTGTGTTCTATGCACTTAGTATTGTCAAGTTTTTCATTGTTGTGTGTTGTTCAAAAAAAATATCATCATATTTCTGGTGTATCACCTTGAAAGGTTTTTAAAAAATTTCAGTTGTTTATTGTTTAGCTTTCTTCCTACCCCTTTTCCCTTTCAAGTTTAAGTGCATTTAAATTTTTATTTGAATAGGAACCGGCCTAGAACCCAGAGGTTTCACTTCGTTCCAACAGTCCCACATAGAAGTGAATCCAATGTTTCTCCAAGATTGCTGAGACTTGTGTAGTTCAGTTTAGGGTGCAAAATTTTGAGAGCAAACACAGCTTCAGGAAGCATTGGAAAGATATGATGTTGGTCAGGGTGTCTTCCTCATTGGTGGCATCTTCCAACATTCATTTCCTCAAACATCCTCAGATATGAGGTGTATACAAAAAACATTTAGCAGTGCCATATAGCATCAGGGTGATCATTTTTTTGACCAAGAAATGTGATTGCATGATCATGTTGTTGAGCCACACATAGAAGAGGACATACAGGAGATGTATCTTTCCATGTGCACACTGCTTGAACACCCTGAACCAATTATGTCAAATGATGAAAGGGTTATTCAGTGGCTTTGCGTACAATGCCCCTGCCATTCCAATGAGGGAAAAAAAGTAAAGACAAAATGTAAAGAGTGAATTTGATTAGGATGTTGAAAGACTTGTTAAATGAGAAATGGAAACTAAAACATTGAATTTGATTTTCCATTAGTCTTTTGAAACACTATAGTTGAATGAATGAGAATTTGTATTGTCGTTTATTAGTGTTTATTACTATATTTTTTATCACTCTTTATTATTATTTAATTCTTGACTACTGTTTTGTTAAACTGCAGATTGTAAAACACACGATGTTGTAAAAATAGCAACCCACTGACAGTTGTAAAATGCAGGGTGTTGTAAAGTATTTTGTATTACTCTTGATTAGTGTTTATTGGAAGTATTTTGTATTACTATAATTACTTTATTACTTTTTTATTACTGTATTTTAGTATGGACATTTCAAGGTGAAGAACATGAAACATATACAATGCAATATCACAGGTTCAATTAACAAGGTATGAATGAGCAAGAACTTTTCAATAGATAAAGTTCATAAACATTGAACCAATAGTATGAAAGTCACCACAACATTTAAGTAAACCTATGCTCAACACTCTCTTTTCCATTATCAATCTTATTCCCAATTTCATCCATGAAGAATTTCCTCAACATGTAGATCCTATTGTTAGCCATAACTTGAGCAGGTGTTGAGGATAACTTTTAGTTTTTGATTACCCAAGCAACAATTCACAAAATTGGGCCTTACAAGATAACATGTGGTGAAAATATTTTTTCAAGTTATTGTAAAAAGAGTTCTTTGTTACCTATATAATGTGTAGCGTTTCTAATTCACTTGTATGAATTTATTTTGATTGGCTATTTCCAAGTTTTTGATGATCTTGATGAAGAACAAGGAGGGAAGTAGGCTTTTAGAAGAAGGTTTCAATATGCTTAGCCTTTCAATAAGGCCTTATTTTTCTCACAAGTTACGATAAGGAATATTGTGAGCATACTTTCTGCCATCATATCATCAGCCTCAATTTTTTCATTTTTCCCATGATCCGCTGCCCTTATCCAAAGCCATTTTCATATCACTTTAAATAATTTCATTCATTAATATTGATTTGTTTATACACATCTGATTTCTTGAGTTCTAGCGGGAAAAGCATGCTCTTTTGGAGAAACAATCAAAAGGCTAGTTTATAAGATTTTGCAAGGGCTTAAGCATGCCTTTGATTGCTCCAAAAACATGTTTTTCCTTTGGAGAGAGTTCAAGAAGTGGAGTATTGACATTCCCTGCTACATATGCTAAACAACCAACGACACCTTCGCCAATGAAATTCATTCCATGAATATGACTAGAATTGTAAAATTGGCTAAGAGCAGCCAAATCAAGTAAAACGGAAAAAATTGACGTGTTTAGTGATGCTTCCTGACTGGCATAGAAGAAAAAGTGTGCTTCTTATTGGCCACAATATTTTTCTATGCCTAACTTGTGACACAAATTTGAGCCTTCTTGAAGAGGCAAAGCATGTTGGAAACCTACTTTTACACAACCCAGGCCTCCTCATTCTAGATGAAGGTCGTCATGCTCGAAATAGCCAATCAAAGATATAGAATTCATGGATGCATAGGTTGACAACATTCTTCATGGATCAAAGATATGGAATTCATTGATGAAAGAAATGGAAATCATGGATCAAAGTTATGACTAACAGCAGAATCTACAGGTTGACAAAGTTCTTCATGGATGAAATTGGGAATAAAATTGATAATGGAAAAGAGAGTGTTCACCATAGGTTTACTTAAATGTTGTGGTGAGTTTCCTACTATTGGTTCAATGTTCATGACCTTTATCTACTCAAAAGTTCTTGCTTGTTTATACCTTGTTAAGTGTACCTATGATATTGCATTGCATATGTCTGATGTCATTCACCTTCAAATGTCCATAATGAAATATATTAATTAATTGGACTTAGAAAAGGAATTTAAACACAAGAACAAGCTTGTCATAGTTAAAATAATAGGACATTAATGTTGTTCGGAGAGAGCTACAATGTTGGTGTAGAGCAACTTGTTGCTCAATTTGATGAAAAGAGTCTAGATAGGTAGATATGTTGATGTTTAGCAGCTTTGGGCTCAATGCTTCTAGCCTTGAATGAAGACATAAATGGCAACATTTAATCTCTAAATATGGATGACCTTCCTTTTAATCAATATTTATTTGTAATTATGTTTTCTTTGGTGGTCGAGCTAGCTATTACTTGGAATTATATTTTTCTTTTGGTGGCCAACCTACTTCTTGAAGAGGTGCAACCTCCCTTGCAACAATGTATATATAGAAGTTCATTCTCCCTCATTTCATCATCAAGAAAGTCTATTTCCTTCCTTCTTACAAGTGTGAATTCTTCAAGAGTCAAGTGTGATTTGTTCAAGAGAAGAGTCTAAATTCTTCTAGAAGCATATTGTGAATTACTTCAAATGCAGAGTTGTGTTCAAAGAAGGGAAGATTGTTATCTGTTGTTACAGCCATTGATAGTGTTGAATATTGGCCTTGTGATAGGCCTCATTGTAAAGAGTTTTTTTCCATTGTTTATATATATAAGAGATATATTTATTGCTAGGTTTTTCTCCCTCAAGTGGAGGGTTTTCCTAGGGTATCTATTGTATTCTTGTGTTGATTTTTGAATTAATTTTTCTGTGCATTACATCTGATAAAATTTTAGGCCATGTGAGGCCCTTTTATAATGTTTTTTGTGGTTTTCAATCATTATGTGTTTATTAGGAGAAATGTTGCAAATTTGATCAAATGTTGTCAAGACAATTTTTAAAAATGCAAAAAATGTAAAATCATCAAATGCCAAGGGTTAGCTGGTTGTACAAGAAGTTTTAGGCATTCAAAGCTGTCATTTGAGGTATAAATATGTGGTGAATGCATTGGAGGAGCTTGTTGAAGGCTTTAGAGAAGAAACTAAATAAAATTTCTTACATTTCTTGTTATTTTCTACTAAATTCTGAGTTTGCAGACCTAGTACGATTTCCTACACACTGCCATTGAAGTGATTTGCATCTAGAACACTAATCATATGTGTTAGCTTCCTTTCAAAGTTGTTTTGATTGGTTTTGGGGGTCTTTTCTGAAATTAACACACCATTTCCTTCAACCAACAAGAAGGTGAACATATGAATAGATATTGAAATGGATTGTTTTGCTGAAAGTAAGGGTTGTCATAAAACTAGAAGGTGAACTTCAAACCATTATTTTCTTACACTGTGTAGAAAATAAGAAGTGAGCCAAAACCCAATGTGTTTTCCATGATGCAATTGTTTTGTAAATTTTGTGTTGGAAACTTATGAATAGATAATGAAATGGACTATTTTGCTAAAACTAAGGGTTGTCATAAAACAAGAAGATGAACTTCAAAAAATTATTTTCTTACACTCTGTAGACAAATAAGAAGTGTCCAACAACCCACTATGTTTTCCATGATGCAACTATTTTGTAAACCTTTCAGCTGTATCATTACTTGTTTAAAGAACTCGATTAGAAGAAACTAATGACAACCAAGTCAACTACTCATAAGAAGGGTCAAAAGAGGGTTTTACAAATTTACATCAAACAATAACAAAGAATATGAAAGATAACAACAAGATTTGCTTTCTTCTCAACAACCGACAACCAAAACAAAAGGAAACACAAAAACTTAAGCAAGAAAAAATCATTCCTTAAAAAAACCCTTCAATACAACTTTATGTTATGATATCTATCTTACAAGCCTCGGTCTTTGATTGCATAACCTTGATTTTTCCTTCATATTGTTTTTCGTATGGAATGGTGTGAATGTTGTTATGATACAGGAAGGTATGTTTGAGGTATACATAGATAAAGATATGCGATATTTACAAATGTGTATGACCTACATGGGTGCAACAAAGAAAGGAATGTGACACATTGATTAGATGCAAGCAAGGCATATAAATGGCTTACTAAAAGTATTCGATATGGGTGGAAAGGTATGGAAGGTTGGATATGCAAAAGAATGGAATGGAAATGCTATTCATTCATAAATTTTGAGTTGTAGGTAGAAAATGAAATGCAAGATATAGAAATATGAATGACCTAGGTGGATCCAAACAAGAAAGGAATGCAATGCAATGATATGATGCAAGGAAAGCATATAAATGGTTTATGAAATGTTTTCGATATGGGAGGAAAGGATAGGAAGTGATCATTTCTTTCATCATAGAGTGGAACGATTCCCCCTTTGTTATTGGTTATGTTTTTTGTGATCATCATAGGGCAGACTGAATCGATACATACATATAAGAAAAACTCATGCCCCATTCCTCACTCTCCTTCGTACACAACAAGGTGTAGAGATCCTCAAGCTTCCTCAGAATGTGACAACAAAAGAAAAGATATAAAAAAGATAATGATATTGATGGAGACAAGATACAAGAGTTAAGATAAAGCACAAGCAGTCATGAATGCAATATGAAAATGATAAATATGCAAGATCATGATAATGAAAAAATCCAAATGCTAATGCATATGATAAGGACCAGTGCACAAAACAGTTGTATGATGGAAAACACAGTGGGTTGTGACTTAGTAAAGCCGAATGTTTTAGTATGTTAAAGATTTTATGGTTTGTGATAAAACGTCCCCTATGCAGCATTTGAATTGTTGCAAACTCATGCACTATGAAATAAAAATGGCATGGGTGGTTCAATTCCATCTCCATATGCAAGAAGAGATAATGGCAGCCTTGCATTTCCAATGCTCAAAAATTTGGCTAGTGACTATTGAGTTGTGGAGGAAATGGTATGGGATTGGATTTTGTTTAAAGGGATAATTGTTACTCCTCTATGTAGATATCCTATTTCAAGTGGGAGCTTTCCTGTTTGTTCTGTATCCACTACTGCATTACACAAATTCCCTTGTCCACCAACCTCGAATGTAGCTATTGGTGTGGAATCTTAAACTTTTATCAGCTGTACAACAAGACCTTTCACATTTGACCTATCAGTTGTGTGAGAAAACCTTCCATTACTTTCTTTTTTTTATGAAATTCTTGTCTTTTAGATTGTAGCTCTCTTTGAATAGCATTAAGCTCCTCCTCTTTTCACTGTGACAGCTTCTTGTGTTTTAATTCCTTTTCTAAGTCATTAATTTTAGTGTTCTCTTGTTCTGCTCAACTTAAAGCATTTTCGGCTATTATTTTTGCAGTGTTTTTATGATTAGAGTATGTAGATGTTTCTTTTTGCGACCTCATTAGGGAGATTGTATTCCTCTTTGGAAAAGAATTTCATGTGTCCACCCAATTGATTATCTTTTTTTGTACTTAGATCTGATATTTCCTTTTCCTTTTTATCCATTTCTAATTGTATTTGTTCCATGCAATTGCTAACTTCAAGAATGCTCTCCTCCATTTGTCCAATCCCACTTTCTACATCACCTCTCTCTCTTTCTCTACTTGCACAAATTCATATACATTAGAAAACCTTTAGATTTAATCGCCTTTTGCATTTCCATTTTCCCCTTGCAAATACTGCACATGCTTTTTTTTCATTGCATATGAATTTATGCAAGCAGAGAAAGAGAGAGATGATGCTATAAGTGGTGTTGAACAAATGAAGGAAGGAAAGCATTGTTGAAGTTAGCAATTCCATGGAACAAATACAATTAGAAATGGATGAAAAGGAAAAGGAAATATCAGATCTAAGTGCAGAAAAAGAGAATCAGTTGGGTGGAGCCATGCAAGTCTTATCCGAAGAGGAAAACAAGCTCCCTAATGAGGTTGCGAAAAGAAACATCTGCATACTCTAATCATAAACACACTGCAAAAACAATAGCTGAATGCTCAAAATGGATAACAAGCCAAAACTAAAATTAACCACTTAGATAAGGAAAAACACGAAAAAGTTGTCCGCCAACCGAAGAGGAGCTTAATGTTGTTGGAGAGAGCTGAAATCTAAAAGATATGAATTTCATAAAACAAAGACAACAATGGAAGGTGTTCTCACACAACTGATAGGTCAAAAGTAAAAGGTCTTATTGCACAACTAATAAAAGTTTAAGATGCCACACCAATAGTTGCATTCGAGGTTGGTGGACGAGGGAATTTGTGTAATGTCGTAGTGGATACAAAACAAACAAGAAAGCTCCCACTTGAACTCAAGAAGTGAGTCACAAGCCAGTGTGTATCCCATCGTGCAACTAATATGCGCATTTTGTGTTGGAAACATATGAACAAATATTCGAATGGAGTGTTTTGTTGAAAGTAAGGGTTTTTTAAAAATAGGAAGGCAAATTTGAGAACAATGTTTTGTTACAGTTCGCATAAAAGAAACCGCTAATTGAAGAAGACTTGAGAAGTGATTCTCAACACACTATGTTTCCCATCCTGCAACAACTTCTGAT
The DNA here is from genome assembly GCA_007258455.2 of Sequoia sempervirens. NCBI lineage: Eukaryota > Viridiplantae > Streptophyta > Pinopsida > Cupressales > Cupressaceae > Sequoia > Sequoia sempervirens. Next base: position 54,096 of record VDFB02330405.1, on the reverse strand, counting down.
AACCCATTGTGTTTCCCATCGTGCAACTAATATGTGCATTTTGTGTTGGAAACATATGAACAGATATTTGAATGGGGTGTTTTGTTGAAAGTAAGGGTTTTTAAAAAATAGGAAGACGAAGTTGAAAACAATGTTTTATTATAGTTTGGATAAAAGAAACTACTAATTGAAAAAGACTTGAGAAGTCATTCTCAACATACTGTGTTTCCCATCCTGCAACTACTTCTGAGAACCCACTGTGTTTCCCATCGTGCAACTAATATGTGCATTTTGTGTTGGAAACATATGAACAAATATTCAAATGGAGTGTTTTGCTTAAAGTAAGGGTTTTTTTTGTAAAATACGAAGGTGAAGTTGAAAACAGTGTTTCATTATAGTCTGCATAAAAGAAAGCACCAGTTGAACAAGACAATAGAAGCGAGTCAAAAGCCACTGTGTTTTCCATCCTGCAACTACTTCTCATGACCTAGTGTGTTTTCCATCACGCAACTAATATGTGCATTTTGTTGTTCCAAGCATATGAACAAATATTTGAATGGGGTGTTTTGCTAAAAGTAAGGGGTTTTAAAAAAATAGGAAGGTGAAGTTGAAAGAAAAAATTTTGCTACAGTTTGCATAAAATAAACCGCTAATTGAACAAGACTTGAGAAGTGATTCAAAACCCACTGTGTTTCCCATCCTGCAACTACTTCTAAGAATCCATTGTGTTTCCCATCGTGCAACTAATATGTGCATTTTGTGTTGGAAACATATGAGCAGATATTCGAATGGAGTGTTTTGCTGAAAGTAAGGGTTTTTTTTGTAAAATACGAAGGTGAAGTTGAAAGCAATGTTTCATACAGTCTGCATAAAAGAAAGCACCCATTGAACAAGACAGGAGAAGCGAGTCAAAAGCCACTGTGTTTTCCATCCTGCAACTACTTCTCCTAACCCAGTGTGTTTTCCATCTTGCAACTAATATGTGCATTTTTCTATTCCAAACATATGAACAGATATTCCAATGGAGTGTTTTGTTGAAAGTAAAGGGTTTTTAAAAATAGGAAGGTGAATTTGAAAATAGTGTTTTGTTACAGTTTGCATAAAAGAAATCGCTAATTGAACAAGACTTGAGAGAAGTGATTCTCAACCCACTGTGTTTCCTATCCTGCAACTACGTCTGTGAACCCACTGTGTTTCCCATCATGCAACTAATATGTGTATTTTGTGTTGGAAACATATGAGCATATATTGGAATGGAGTGTTTTGTTGAAAGTAAGGGTTTTTTTTTAAATACAAAGGTGAAGTTGAAAATAATGTTTCATTACAATCTGCATAAAAGAAAGCACCCGTTGAACAAGACATGAGAAGCGAGCCAGAAGCCACTATGTTTTCCATCCTACAACTACTTCTCAGAACCCAATGTGTTTTCCATCATGCAACTAATATGTGCATTTTTCTGTTCCAAACATATGAACAGACACGAGAAGTGAGTCAGAAGCCACTGTGTTTCCCATCGTGCAACTACTTCTCACAACCCAATGTGTTTCCCATCATGCAACTAATATGTTCATTTTGTGTTGGAAACATATGAACAGATATTCGAATGGAGTGTTTTGCTGAAAGTAAGGGTTTTTTAAAAATAGCGAGGCGAAGTTGAAAATAGTGTTTTCTTACAGTTTGCATAAAAGAAACAGCTCATTCAACAAGACACAAGAAGTGATTCTCAACCCACTGTGTTTCCCATTATGGAACTACTTGTCAGAACCTAGTGTGTTTCCCATCGTGCACCTAATATGTGCATTTTGTGTTCAAAACATAAAGAATAGATATTCAAATGGAGTGTTTTGCTGAAAGTAATGGTTTTTTAAAAAATATGAAGGTGAAGTTGAAAACATTGTTTTGTAACAGACTACATAGAAGAAAGCCCCCATTCAACAAGACAAGAGAAGTGAGTAAGAAGCCAAAGTGTTTTCCCATCTTGCAACTACTTCTCAGAACCTAGTGTGTTTTCCATCGTGCAACTAATATGTGCATTTTTTCCTTCCAAACATTGAATAGATATTCGAATGGAGTGTTTTGTTGAAAGAAAGGCTTTTTTTAAAATAGGATGGAAAAGTTGAAAATAGTGTTTTGTTACAGTTTGCATAAAAGAAACCACTCATTGAACAAGACAAGAGAAGTGAGTCACAAGCCACTATGTTTTCCCATCCTGCAACTACTCAGAACCCAGTGTGTTTTCCATCATGCAACTAATATGTGCATTTTCTTTTCAAAATATATCTATAGATATTCGAATGGAGTGTTCTGCTGAAAGTAAGGGTTTTTTTAAAAATGCGAAGCTCAACTTGAATACATTGTTTTGTTACAGTCTGCAAAATAAAAAGTGCTAGTTGCATGTGCTTACATGGATTTGTAAGTTTGACATAAATAATAAGACTTGAAGTGGCATTTCCTACCATTATTTGATGGCATTTGACATTCTTTAGAATGAAATTTTACATGAAATCTGCAAGAACATTGTCTTACATTTTTTAAAATTAAGAGTAAACACTTTTGACCCGAAGCTATGAACCAATGAGGTCACAAACGGGGGACCTCATCCCCTAAACCCCAAAGGGATTGGAGCCTTCATGGAAGTATTACCAATACAACTTAACAATCACATAATGCCTCTATTGGCAGAAGGCCGTAGTCTTCAAACATACCAAAGTACTGTAGTTCCACAGAATAATTGATCAATAATTACATGATCAAAGAAAATGTAATTCCACAACATAATTGTTCAATAATTACACGATCAAAGACCAAATGGAAAATGAATATTGTCAGCCTCTGTCATCCTCTCCTATAGTGCCTATTTATGCGCAATTAAGGAGACGGTCAAATAAAATCTTATAGGTGATTCCACTTGCAGGAGGGTTTGGGGAAGCCTCTACTTTGACCATTGCACTTTCAACACCTTCAGCCTGTAAGAAACCCATCAATATAAATGACTACGTTCAACAATTAAGATATGGAAACGAGGAAAAGGCAACATCATATCTAAGCGCAGAGAAAGAGAATGAGTAGGGGGATAGATGAAATTCTTATCTGAAAATGCAGACAACTTTCGTAACACATTTATATGAGCCTCTAGATGATAAATACAATTCAAATTTAGACTGACCGAGAAATTTCGCTAATAATTGAGGCCTAATTTTTTTGCTTCTTTCACAAAATTTGAAGGAAATTGAGAAATTGAGCAGGCTAGTGTCAAGAATCAATAAAATCAGGTCTCGATCTCATTAACGACGTTTCTTCACACTCGCCACTTCCTTGTTCATCCTTGCCCTGCAACATGAAGAATTTTAACGTCACATCAAATTCAAATGCATGCAATGAATTCATTCAAATTATGACAATAGACGTTCGAAAGTAGATTTCAAAATTACCCTTTCTTCCACTTTATTCCTTTGAAAAAACCAAGGACAGTGTGTTTTCCAATATACTATCAAAATCAGCATATTCGTAACAGAAATGAAATTTTCTAAATGAAATCACAAATACACTCTAAAATCAGAGCAAAAAGTGACTAGAACGGCACATATTACAGCCAACCACAAATGCATACTTTAAAATAGAAAGTGTGCGATCTCCTCCGCAAGAACCCTTCTTGCTACCCTGTCAAGGCACATTTTCCTGTCTAAAATGGACACTAACTTGCTCGCACAATGAATTCAAAATTAGCAAGGAAAGTGCATGATCAAATTCAAATGCATGCAAGGAATTCATTCAAATTATAAAAATACATGTTTAAAATCATATTTCAAAATTACCCTTTCTTCCACTTTATTCCTCTGAAAGAACCAGGAACAGTGTGTTTTCCAATATACTATCAAAATCAGCATATTCGTAACAGAAATGAAATTTTCTAAATGAAATAACAAAGACACTCTAAAATCAGAGCAAGAAGTGACTGGAACAGCACACATATTATAGCCAACCACAAATGCATACATTAAAAGGGAAAGTGCACGATCTCCTCAGCATGCACCCTTTCTTCTTGCTGCCCTGTGGAGGCACATTTTCCTGTCTCGAATGGACACTAACTTGATCACACAATGAATTCAAAATTACTAGGGAAAGTGCACGAGAAAATTCAAATGCATGCAATGAATTCATTCAAATTATGATAATATACATTCAAAATCAGATTTCGAAATTACCCTTTCTTCCACTTTATTCCTCTGAAAGAACCAGGGACACTGGGTTTCCCAATATACTGTCAAAATCAGCATATTCATAACAAAAATGAAATTTTCTAAATGTAATCACAAAGACACTTCAAAATCAGAGAAAAAAGCAACTAGAATGGCACATATTACAGCCAACCACAAATGCATACATTAAAAGGGAAAGTGCACGATCTCCTCCGCATGCACCCTTTCTTCTTGCTACCTTGTCGAGGCACAATTACTTGTCCCGAATGGACACTAAATTTCTTGCGCCCACCACTTCCTTCTCCATCCTTGCCCTCTAATTCTAGGAATGTAAAATTTCACATCAAATTCAAATACAATCAACCAATTCATTCAAAATATCAAAATGCACATTAAAAAGCAAATTTCCAATATTACCCTTTCTCCCACTTTCTTCGACTTTCCCCTTCGAACTATGCATTTTTTCTTGCATGTAATATGTAAAAAAGTTGCAAGTGTTACGAGATAGTTAAAGTTCCAAAATTTATTGCACCATCTCTTGTAAGCAAGCATATAGTTTTTGAATCATAAGAAACAAAATTTTAAGGTGGACTTCCTTACATTCTTGGTGAGTAGGAAACAAAAACTTTTGACAAGCAAATAACTGATAGGAGACAGTGTGTTTTCCAACACTGCAAATAATGTGAGCATTTTTTTTCTTGCAATCATATGAAGATAGTGAAATACCATTTTTACTGTTACTAATAGCATTTAATACGACTATTCATTTGAAAGTATCCATGATGAGAAAAATAGTCAACCCCAAACGATTTAAATGTCAACCTTTCTCTTTCATTTATAAGAAAGCTACCATAAACAATAAGACTTCAAATGACATTGCCTTCCGGTATAATTTATATTAACATAAATAGAATACACATTATAAACAAAGCCAAATTATTATTGTCACAGTTTGCATAACAGAAAGTGGTCATTGAACAAGAATTGAGAAGTGAGTCACAACCCTCTATGTTTTCCATCCTGCAACTATTATGTGCATTTTGTGTTCCAAACATATGAACAGATATTGAAATGGAATGTTCATTGAAAGTAAGGGTTGTCATAAAATATCAAGGTGAACTTCAAAACATTGTTTTGTTGCAATCTTCATAATAGAAAGTGCTCATTGAACAAGAATTCAAAAGTGAGTCACAACCCTATGTGGTTTCCATCCTGCAACTCTTATGTGCATTTTTTATTCCAAACGTATGACAATATTGAAATGGAATGTTTGTTGAAAGTAAGGGTTGTTGAAAACATTCAAACTGTCAATATAATTGCCGATGAGGGATACATAAAAGTATCCAAAATCAACTGAGGTGTCACCAACCAATTGGGTTCTCACAGTGTAAGCAACCAAAATTTTTTCATTACATTCATACTATCTGTGTAATAGGTTCCAAAACATTGGGTATTATGAACCCTGCAACCCAAATACTATTTTCAAACCCTTTACAAGTAACAACCCAATTGGTTACTCACCCCTCAAGTGAATTTGGATAGTCTTATATATCCTCGACCTACAACTCCTTGCAGAATGAGAAAACACAAAACACAGAGAGTTTTACAAGAACAGTACTTGTTACAATCTAAAACGCATGTCTTAATCACATCAACGCCCTTACCTCCCACAGTGAACGGATAGCTTCTCACAGAAGGAAAAAAAATGTCAACACAATTTGATGCAAGAGGACACCTCCTCGCTTTCCTGGCCATGACATTTCCTCCCATCTTCCGGTTTCATCACTTTTATCATCTGCCTTGGCGGGCCCCGCACAATGCCATCTCCTCATGTTATGCATATTTCTATGCATTTTTGGATGTACATAGGTGTGTTTTATTGCGAGATTAGTTGTGTCCATACAGGGTTTTACAACATTGTGTGGGTTGAAGGTTTCATATATCATGCTCTCACATCCCACTGTGTTTTCCAACCTACAATCATATAGATTTTTAATCGTTGTTGGAAAACACTAGGTTTTTAAAAGCGGTGCCTTTCATTGCTTTCCTACAGTCTAAATAACAAAAACTTTTTGAGACGAATATTCATACTGTTGTGTAAAATTCTAGGTTGCAAAATACTAGTTTTTCAAAATTTGCAACCCACACAATGTTTTAAAACCCTTTACAAGTGAGAACCCAATCGGTTACAAACCCTTCATCTCAATTCCATTGGTTTTTCATCTCCCCAACTGCTCTCCAACCTTTCACTTTCAACCTGTAGAATGAGAAAACCCACAACACAATGTGTTTTCCAATAATAGTACTTCTTGCATATTAACTGTGGTGCTTCCTTCTGTTGTTGGTTCTGTCACTTCTATCATCCATCTGGCAGGCCCCACACTACGTTGTCTCTTCATGTTATGTATGTTACAATGTATGTTGTTATGTATGTTTTCATGCATTTTTGTGTGTACATAGGTCCTTTTTCTCTAGGAGTTGGAGAAAGCTAACTCCTCGGCAAAATGCACCTATGTTATATATGTATATAACATAATATGACATCCCCCATCCCACGCGGTGGACAAAATGACACTGATGTGAAGATGAAAAGACTTGAAAAATGTCATCACATTTCGGACACTGGAAAAGGATGTGCGGCAGTCAACAACACTAACTATTTTCCACATTTTATTTTGTTTTCGTCCGCCATTTTGTTCATTTCATTTTGCAATTTTTTGGGGAGGGAGGCACGAGCAGCGAAATGAGTTACAGGAAGCCATGAGGGAGGCAAGAGGTGGCCGAACCAACGCGGCCTTTCAAATGGAGTTGCAGGTGTGTTTATGTTGTTTTTTTATGTAGATAGCTGCATTTTTTCTAGATTTTATGAGAAGCATTCAATGGCTAGTGGTTAAAGAAAAAGGGTTTTCATTGATGGAAAAATAAAATGATTTATTTGCATGTATGGTTTTCATATGAAATGCATAGATGCTTTTTTTTATGAAAAATAAAAAAATTCAACTAGAAATTCTTTGCATTCGCCACAGTAAGCATCTCATCTATAAAAATATCATAACTTCTTAATGCAGAATAAATTTTGGAAGTTTAACTGATTCGTGCACTTGCAATTCAAGCTATGACAATTAGAATCACCTATGTTTAGTGCAGAATTTTCATGTCTCCAAAATTGTCCTCAATCCACTTGCCCTTCTTTTCCTCAATTTTCTTTCCTTAAATATATCAACCACCTGGAAGGAAGACAAGTGATAGCAATAGATTAAATTGGAAAATTAAAGACATTTGATGCTACAAAGAATTCTTTTTATTCCAAATTTCACCAATATAAAATTTATATGTTGTGGTGAGTGCAAAATGCTAGTTTGCACAAACAATACACAAACATATTAAACTGTACATTGGGAATTTAATTTCCAATTTAACCTATCACTAACACTAGTAGTATATATCAGCAATTATATCTACCATTATGCCATTCTATAGGAACTATGAAGCATTGAACGTTCATTTCGGATATATAAAAATCTCATCTCTCCTAACATATGAAAGAGGCCATAACTTACAATAATCAATAAGCACATAGAAGACAGAACAAGAAGGATACCACGTACTACTACCAGACTTTTGTTTATATCCTATGTATTTCAATGAACACCTAAATGACATATCGGTATCATAGCCATTGTTCAATGATATTGTAAACTTAACCATTACTTGTACAGATGACTGAAAAATATAGATCATTGCAAGAACAAAGATTAACAAGTCAACAAAAGCCTTGCCAATAACCTTGATTGACCCAAAAAATAGCAGCTACTATGCCAACAAAACACACCTATACAAATACAAAAATGAATAAAATTGTACACAAAAACATACATAGAAACATACATAACATGAAAAGAAGGAAGAATAGGATGTCGGTGCACAAAAGAGAATCAGTTCAAGGGAGACATGAGAGTCCTGTGTGAAAAGGTAGACAAATTTTGCAAACAATATATTAAAAGCAAAACATCTACATTCTCTAATTAGAAAGACACTCTCAAAGCTAAAAACAACATTCTTCTAATGAAAACCTTAAAGTTTGTAGACAGTAATAATGTACTAAAGTTCATTCACCTACACAATTTATAGCAACTCTTACTTACAGAAGAAAATTGAAATTCAATTTCCTCATATCATTTAAAAAAAAATGCACAATATAATTTGCAGTTTGGAAAATACAATGTCATTTGCCATTTATTTCATTCTCTACATTCAAAGTTGCGTGGTTGAGAGCACGGGCAGGAATGTCTTGAAAAAAAATTGTTAATTAGGAGGTAGGAATGCAATGAAAGGGAGCGTTTTATAAACACCCAATATTTTCCATCAACCATTAAAACTTTGAATGATTGCACATTGGAAAACACCATGGCAGGTGAGTGCATGATTAATGAAACCTCCAACCCACACAATGTTGTAAAACCCTCTACGGACACAACTAATCTCCCAAAAAAAATGCACCTATGTACATACAAAACACATGAAAACATACATAACAACATACATGGTACCATACATAACATGAAGAGACGGTCTAGTGCAGGGCCCGCCAGATGGATGATAGAAGTGACAAAACCGACAGATGGAAGGAAACGTCACAACAAGGAAAGCAAGATGGTGTCTCATCGCATCAAATTACGCCAACATTTTTTTGCCTTGTACGAGAAGTTATATGTTCACTGCACATGGGAAGGGCGTTGATATGATTAAGATATGTGTTTTATATTCTAACAAGTATTGTTCTTGGAAAACACTTCGTGTTCTGGGTTTTCTCCTTCTACAGGTTGAAAGTGAATAGTTGGAGAGAAAGGGAGCGTTACAGGAAAGGGAGACGACCAAGCGAGTTTAGGTGAGGGGTTTCTAACCAACTGTATGTACATAGGTGTCTCAGTTGGGATTTCCCAGCTTACCAATTGGGTTGTTACATCTAGAGGGTTTTAGAATGTTGTGTGGGTTGTAGATTTCTTCAAACTCATTGTTTTCCAATCCCATTACATTCTTACTATCTAATTTGCAAAAGGATCTCAAGAAAATCACAAAACATACCAAATTGAGGTGATGGGTGAGTAACCAATTGGGTTGTTACATGTAAATGGTTTTAAAACATTTTGTGGGTTGCACATTTCGAAAAACCAGTATTTTCCAACCTAGAATTTTATAGAATAGTATGAATGTGATTTGGATAGTACAAATAATTGGAGTATGAGTTGTCATTTTCTGAGTTTTTTTCTAGCACGGGAATTCAAGGCAGAATGATGTGTGCATTTTCAATTTGGAGAAAGGGGAAAACACTCTGTGTTTCATGTGTGCACATTCAAAGTTGATGGTTGGAGTGCACATGTAGGAGTTGGTGGAAAAAACCAATGTTTTGAAACCTGGAATTTGACAAAATGGTATAAATGTAATTTAGACCATACAAATGTAATGAAAATGAACCTTATAACAATTCTTATGCAAAATAAAATTTTCATTTCTATTTCCTAATATGATCTACATATACATGCACGGTATGATTGCAGGTTGGAAAACACAATGGGAGGTGAGCTGACAACATGATTTACGAAACCTCCAACACAAAATGTTGTAAAACCCTCTACGCACTGAAGCCAAATACCTTACTGGCTGTCTAGAAAACAATGTGTATCACCACCCTCCTACGGTCTAAATAACACCAAGCTTTTCAATTCATACATATTGTTTTCAAAAATTCTAGGATGCAAAACAATGTGTTTTACAAAACCTGCAACCTACCTAATGTTTCAAAACCATTTAGACACCACTATGGGGGTACGATATCATGTTACATACATAGGTGCTTTTTGTCTCAATACTGGTTATTATATCAATCAGCCTCTAATACCGGTATAGTATACCATTAGGGGAGAAGCTAACTCCTACACAAAAAGCAACAGTATACTATACCAGTATTAAAAGTCGACTCATATAATATACCAGTATTAGAGGGAAAAAATGATAGGATACAATGTGTTTTCCACCACTGTAACTCCATTTCAATGCTCACGTGTCCCTCCTCGTGGACTCCTATAACTCATTTCGCTACTCACGCCTCCCTCCCCAAAAAACTGCAAAATAAAATGTGGAAAAAAGTTGGGGTTTGTTCACTTTCGCACGCTCTTTTTCGACATCTGACACATTACGGCATCCATCAAGTCTTTCCATCTTTCTGTCGATGTCTTTTTTTCCACCATGTGCGATGGGTGATGGGGGTACGATATCATGTTACATACATTGGTGTTTTTTGTCTAGGAGTTAGCTTCCCCAATACTGGCATATTATATGAATCAGACTTTAATACTGGTATAGTATACCATTAGGGGAGAAGCTAACTCCTACACAAAAACCAATGGTATACTATACCAATATTAAAGGCCGATTCATATAATATACCAGTATTAGAGGGAACAACTGCTAGGAGACAAGGTGTTTCCCAACACTGCAAATAATATGAGAATTTTATTTAAACACAACAATGCAAGGTGTGATTTTGAACACATTCATACTATTTTGTAACATTCCATTTTGCAAAACAGCAGATGTTAAGAAGCAAGACAGTGTGTTTTCCAAAACTACAAATAATGCAAGCATTTTAATTAAACACAACAATGCAGTCTGATTTGGGAGAAGACATTCATAATGTTTTGTAACATTCAATGTTGCAGAACAATATGTGTTCAGAAGCAAGCAACCCACCATGAGACAACCCTTTACATTTAAACAAGGAGATTCAAATAACTGAAACCCAACATTGTGTTTTCCAAATTGCAATTATTTTGTGCACTTTTTCTTTTCAATCATTCAAAATTTAAACACAACAATGGAAGCAAGGTTTTATTTTGAAGACATCCATACTTTTTTGTAATAGTCCATGTTGCAAAAACATAGGTTTCAAGAAGCAAGACAGTGGGTTTTCCAACTGTGCAAATAATGCGAGCAATTTATTAGTTCCAATCAGGAGAAAGCTAACTCAAACAAAAAGAACCTATGTATGTAACATTGTAACGTGAGATTGAGATGGAATTTCACTTTCCTCATCTGATTCAACAAAATAACTATTGTCATTATTTACAGTGTTCGAAAACACAATGTCTCCATATAAGGTGTTAAGCAACAAGCAACCCATATAGTGTTGTAAAACCCTCTGCAATTGAGAGGAGACGGTGTGTTTTCCAACTTTGCAAATAATGCGACCAATTTATTTGATCCAATCAGATAAAGAAAGCGAAATGACATTTGTTCTTGGAGCATAATGAAAAAAAACTCTTCATATCGAACTAACTGAAATGGGACAGTGTGTTTTCCAACCCGACATGTGTCACACAATTTGAGGAGGCTTCTATCAAATTGGGTCATGAAGTTGGGTATGGTGAAAATCCAGTTTTGCAAGATCAATAAGAATTTGGACACCTACTCTTCCTATAATAGAAAATCTATATTGGATGTATTGCTCAGATGGTTGATTGGATAGACATGGTAGAGAATGCTCATATTTGTGATGATGGAAATGGTAAGCTCAATGTTGTTGATCACTCTTGTCTTAGGGCTATATATGATTCAATCAATGATGCAATGTTTACAATTGAAGAAAATATTTTCCAAACTGAGATTATTTCTCATGATGATGTGGAAAATTTTGTCAAACATCCAAGAGATGTGGTATGTATTTTTGAAGCCTACAATCATGAAAATTCAAATACACTACATGCTAAACTAGTGCAAATGCATCAAATGATAGCTTTCCATGACACTTCTAATAAGGAGATATCTAATACAAAAGGGGCATGCCATATCACTATCGAAACTTATCAAGTAAAAGATTTCAGGAGTGGGACTGTCATGTAGAACAAGGTAGTAACTTGAGATAACATGGGATAAAGTCATAACATTCTTAATCCTGATGGGTTGTTTAAACAGTTGCATGATACTAAAAAAGAAAATCATTTATACAGGCTAGTATTGTTCAAGTTTCCTGATAATATAAAATCTAATTTCTTTGTGTTTAAATTCAAATGCTATAAGCTTTTGAAGAGTGGAATGCTTGCTATTGTCCATGAAATATGTTCATTGCTTTGTCAATGGTAGAAAGGACAAAAGAATCAATCTAGTTCAAATTAAAACCTATACTAAGCAGATGAGGCAGTGTACAAATATTTTGAACAAGCTTATCTCGCATAGGTTGGGTTTGGTTTGTAATATTCCTGTTGATCTAGTTGAATTGAAAATCTAGGAATATTTTAACATTATTGCTAAAACCATGGATTTGGGCAAAATAAGGATTGTGTTTGAAATGAGGCATAGTTTATTTTGAAAAGGATATTTAAGGGAAAATGGAAAGTTATTATGAACAGGTTGGTTGGTAAAGAAGTGTATATTAACATAGCCCCCAACATAGGTGTCAAGAAGCAAGACTGTGGGTTTTCCAACTGTGCAAATAACAAAAGCTTGTAAAAAAATTCATTTTGTTTTCTAAAATTCTAAGATGCAAAACACTGGGTTTTACAAAACCCTAAACCCACTTATTAAAGTTTGAAAACAATTTACAAACAAAAACCTTCATTACATTTTAAACCCCTTTACAACTAACAACGCAAATCATTACAAACCCCTCTACTCACTTTTTGCAATCTCCCCTTGCTCTGCAACCTTTCACTTGCAACTCAATAAGTGTTTTAATAACAAAAGCTTTGAACAAAAACACAACTTTAAATCCACAAAAGCTTTGAACAAAAAAAAAACCCTCGACACAAAAAACACATTCGACAAGATAATGCAAACATTCGATTTAGGAAACCTAACAAATTATTTTTTAAAACTCGTGTTCAATGCCATTTGTCTTTTACAAAGAGGAAACTTAACAGAGGTTAAGACACGTACATAGCCAACATTTAAAAAACACAAGATTAAAGACCTCCAATGTCCGAAATGAGGAAGCCAAACTATGATTAAACAATAGAATGTTAAATTTTAACCCTTCTCCCAATGAAAACCCCAAAAACAACATTTTATTTCTATTTCAAAAAAAACCCATTTCACAGTTTAGTTAGCTGCTTCACAATCCCTATAGAAGGTTGAAATGGCACAAATAATGGTGGATAAACCTACCTCTATTGTCGTCTGTTGCTCGCGTGCATTCGACCAGCTCCATTGTTTTCATGCAGCAGGTTCATTCTCTTCACACGTAAGATCTCCTTGCTTGCGCGTCCCTCCTCATGGCCAACTCTAACTCATTTCGCTGCTCGAGCGTCCTCCTCATGGCCACCTAAAACTCATTTCTTGAAACTCATTTTGCTTCCTCTCCAAACATTGCAAAATCAAATGAATAAAATGGCAAACCAAAACAAAATAAAATGTGGAAAAAATTTAGGTTTGTTCACTACCACGTGTCCTTTTCCGACATCTAACACGTGATGGCATAAGTCAAGACTTTTCATCTTTCTGTCAATGTCTTTTTGTCCACCGCGTGGGATGGGGGATGTCATATTATCTTATATACATATATAACATAGGTGCGTTTTGTCTAGGAGTTAGCTTTCTCCCCTAAGAACCACCAAAAAAAAGCATTGAAAGTTATGATTACTGTAACCATGGGGTTTGCTAGATCCATCTTTAAAATTGTATGTATTTCTCAAGAATCTGTGAAAAATCCCTATTCAATTTCAAATATCAAGGACAAAGAATTATATGTATGAGATCATCTTCACCACTCAATAAAAACTTGCACTCTTACATATAAATTCAACCCATGAACTTTAAAAATTCTCAAGCTAACTTTTCATATATCATACTACCATCCAACTCACCCCACATAAACCCAAAGGCTTCACTCTATTATGATTTTTAAAAATACATCAATATACCCCCATATACCGTAAAAAAAATCCAATTATTAACTGAAACAAGCCCAAATAAAACTCACAAAATCTAGGACACTAGAGCGAGAAGAAGAAGCTTCTTGTAGCGACCAAAACCCTAGTGCCAATCTTGTGGATTTTCTCGCATTCTTGTACAATTTTTTAGCCCACGTTGTTGTGCATGCATGAATCCTTATGTGGATTCATTTTTCATTGTCTCAACCTCTAGTGCAAAGTAGAAAAATCCTGATGGGGAGTTTAAACAACTAGCAATGAGATTGAAGTTTGTAACTAGGAAAATGGGGGTTTCAAAAATTAATAGCTAAAGAGATTCTACCACAGATTTTGATGATTTGGAGGAAAATATTGCTATGGAGGGAGAAAAGAGTGCAGATACAGTTGCAGCAACAAATGACACGCCCAGCATGAAGACTAAGGTTTCCACCCAAATTGATGAAAGAGAAGAAAGGAGGCCAAAAGATTCAAATGAGGAACAAGGTAAAACCCTAGAGTTTCAACTACCTGATGAAGTTGTAGATCTCATTGTTGAACATCAAAGTAAAACTATTATTTTGTTTTTTTAGTGGAATTCCTATAGAATTAGAATTTTACAAATGGGAAAGAAAAAACTAGGAAACCAGGGGATGGGAGATTGAAACAATAAGGGGTTTAGGTAAGGAATATGTTTCTTGCATGTTTAAATCAACAGAGCATGCCCAAGTAGTGTTGCAGTATGGAACATGGGTAATTTGTGGACAAATTTTCTACCTTCAAGCTTGGACATTTGACTTCCACCCTAAAGGACCTTCCCGCTCTCGTTACCCAATGCGGTTGGAATTTCTCTTTTTTAAATTTAGTTTTCAGACCATATCTTAAGGACATTGCGGCAAAACTCGGTAAAGTAATTTGGTGCAAACAGAGTTCTAACAAGTTTTCCAATCTAAGAGTTCATCTAAGAGTTTGTGTAGAAGTAGATTTGAACATACCTCTACCAAAATATATTAAATTATATGGCCACGGTTCAGCCAATAGTTTATTTGAATAAGCCCAATGCCTATTTTTTATGTTGTCATGAGGGTCATTTGATCCGAGATTTCCCCATTAGGAAAATAGGTCTTCCTTCTCTCCTTCACAATCCCCCCCAGCCAAGGCTACCTCCAATCTTTCCTTATATTCCAAGCCAATTATCAAAACTCCATCACCTTTGTCTCCTCAAATGAACAGTAGTATTCCCTCTTCTAGTCCTCACACCCCTTCTGAGTCTCCTATAATGGCCAATGCTTCTTATAAGGATGTTATTATGAGTGATGATTGGAAAAATGTTCAAAAATGAAAAGAACCTTCTTCCCCTTCCTCAAATTCTCACTCCCTTCTATTTGAACCTGCTGCTCTAATTTCTCCCAGGTTGTTGAAATCCCCTAGCAGATCCTTGTTTCTTCTTAATTCTAGACAACGATCTAGATCTCCCTCTAGTGGTTCATTTGAGAGATTGATCAATAATCAAGGAGTTCTAAGGAGGAGGATTCTCTTGATTTTTCACCATGAAGTTCAAAATATTATCTTGGAACGTGAGAGGGCATTCTCACCCTCATCACAAATTTAAATTCAAGGACACTTTTGAGAAATGGAAACCTGATGTGCTTTTGTTACAAGAAGTTAAGATTGGTAATGAGCGTTTAGATTTGTCTCTTTTCAATCTATGGAAGGATGCTTTGTTTGTTAATACCTTGCATAAGGAGGGTAGTGGTGGAGTTGTTCTTGGATTGTCTCCTTCAATTTCCAAACATGTCATTGATAAGGGTGAGGACCCAACCCATAATTGTGTGTGGGCCCTCACCTTTATCAATGGATAACCCTTTGGTTTCTATTCAATTTATGCTCCTAACAATCCAAGAGAAAGAGTTGCTCTCTGGGACTAGATGTCTAAGAACCTTCCTATTGTTGATTGGGGGTTGGGTGGAGATTTTAACATGGTGGAAGATCACGAGGATTGTAGTTAGTTTAATCATTTTAAGCTCAGATAGGAAGAATTTGAAAAATGGATTTATTGTAGAAATGTGCTTGGAGTGGTTGATCCTATCCATAACAAATTCTCTTGTCATGCCAATAACTAGTGCACTTGGTCTAATTGCAAACTAGGTAATGATAAGAAGTTGAAAAAATTGGATCGTTTTCACTTATCTCACAATTTACAGTTGGATAAGTTGTCTTAGGATTTTTGGGTGTAGTGGACTATTCTACAACTTTATCTGATCATTATCCAATTTTTTGTTCATTGTCTTCTCCTGAGAGTGTTGATGTCGAGTCTTCTTATCAACTCCCTTTCAAGCTGAATATTTCTCATCTTAAAAATAAAGAATGTGTTTCAGTCTTAGTTGGGACTTGGAACTCTATACCTAAACCTCTTGAAGGAGAGTCATGGGTGAGATGGTGATTCTGCTATATCACAATGTGTTGAGTTTCTTCATTCAGAAGAAGAAGAATGGCTTGGAAATGCAAACGCTGTGAAAAATCTCTCCAAGGATAGTTAGAGATTGCTAGAACTAAACTTAATCTTGATCCTCATGATGAATCTCTTTAGAAACATATTGTTGTTACTGAAACTCAGTTGCAGAAACTTGACAATTATAGAGGTCAAGGTTCCAAAATTCAATGGATCAAGGGAACAAGGGATCTAAGTATTTTTGTAATCATCTTAACTATAAGTATAAAAAAGAGAAAATTGAAGCTATAAGGGATCAAAGTGTGTATCATACTACCCGAGCTTAAATCATTAATTTGTTTCATAATTTTTATGATAGGTTGTTTAGAGAAGACACTAATTAGACTGATATTCAACATGTGTTAGAGGATAGCGTATAGGAATTTATTCCAAATATGATTAATCCAGGTTATAGAAAATATTTGGATCGAATCCTCTCTTTGGAGAAAATTGAACATGCTTTGTTTTCTATGAAACCAAATAAAAGCCTTGGCTTTGACGGTCTTCCTACTAAATTTTACAAAAACTATGTGGAAGCATATTAAGGATTATTTTTATATGCTATATTTGAAAGCTTTCCATAATGGATCTTTAGGTCATGTTATCAAAAATGGTATAATTAAACTTATTCCTAAGGGAAAGAATGAAGATACCATTGTTGGTTGGCATCCAATTACATTACTAAACACTTCATATAAAATTATTGCAAAGGCTTTAGCAATCAAAATTAAACCCATTGTACAAATTATTGTGAAAGTTCAGAAAATAGGGTTTTTAAAAGCGAGATATATCCTCGATAACCTTTGGGAGACTATGGAATGAGCGCAACAATCAGGCCAAAATGCTTTGATAGTCAAATTGGATTTTGATAAAGCTTATGATAGAATCTGTTGGAGCTTTATCCTTAAAATGCTTCAATGGTTGGGTTTCGGTCCTAAAATTCAAAAGCATTTTTAAATGTTATTTCAAGATGCTAATGCTCATTTGATTATTAATAAGAATATGTCAGACTCCTTTGAGTTACATCGTTCCATAAGGCATGGATGTCCCCTTTCTCCCTTTTTGTATGTTCTTGTAGTTGATGCCTTGGGTTAATTTTTGCATAAAGCTCAACAAATGAAACTCATCAAAGGAATGTATATCCCTCAAAACAAGGTAGTCATTCATTCTCACTTTGCATATGATAGTATGTTATTCCAGCATAATTTTGAAGAGGAGGTAAACAATGCTTTGGAAATTGTTAAGTAGTGTTGTGAGGTATATGACTCTCTTATTGCTCACAATAAAACCAAGTTTTTCATGACTCTTCTTTATTCTAAGCCTCAATGGATACCGAAAGAATGTAGGAAAATCAAGCATGGAGAGATAACTAAATATTTGGGCATCCCCTTTGGTTTGGGAGTTTCTCTTTTTGAGATGTGGATTTGGTTCTTAAACAGAATTAAACATAAGTTGTTCAACTTTGGTAATAAATTTCTAGCATTGGCTGGCAAGATTCAAGTGGCTAATAAAATTCTCATTGCTTCCCATGTGTATTGTTATTCCTGTTAAATGTCATCCAAACAAAGCTATGAGGAACTCAATAGAATAATTTGTAGATTCATCTGGTCTAGATGGGATGGTAATGGTGGTTTTATAGCTTCTTCATGGTCTCATAGTATTCATCCAAAACACAAAGGAGGCTTGGAGCTTATCGATCCTCAAACCCAAGGGATTTTCCTTACTGCAAAATGGATTATTAGAGTTGCCAATGGAGATGAACCATGGAATATTTTAGTCCGTCAACGAATTATGGGAGCTTCTATAAAGAGGAAGTGGCAAGGGGTTCGTTGGTTTGATAAATTGCTTTTTCCCTCTTCCTTTAGAATCAGAGCTTCTTTTCCCCTTCAGTCTATTTGGAAAGTGTGGCAAAAAGATAGAAAATATTTAAATTGGAATGGATCGTCCTTGCAAACAAGGTTTAGCTTTGTTTCAATGTCAATTTAGTGGAATAAAATAATTTTATATCATGATCAACCATTGGCATTATGTTTCTTGAGACAAGCTCACTATTTGTTTAAAAAGGGAGTTAGACAATTTAAAGATCTTTGGGATTTTAGTCTTTTTGACTAGGCTCCTTGGAATAGAATTAAGGAGCAATATGGGTTGAGTTCTAGTTATGAACAGTTCATCATTTTTATTAAATCTCTTGTGTTGTTGGATTTGACTATGAAGTTATGTACTTCAAGGGACAGTTATTTCTTTAGAGATTGGAAATGGTTATCTTACCGTCATTTCAATAATTTCCATTAAAACGTATATTGAAGTTGCTTCCTAGTTGGAATATTGCTAATCATTTGAACCAGAAGTGGAAATGCAAATTTAGCACTAATTTTTAGTTTAAATTAAGTGCTCAAATATGGTGTTCCAAAGTTGATTTTGACTCAGGTGTTGGTTTGGAAGATATTGCACTGCAAGCTACCTGTGTAGGATAGATTGAAGTGCATTATGGTCCAACCCGCGAACTGTCTTTTTTGTAAGGGTGTGGAAAGTTTGAAGCACATTTTTTGGGACTGTGTATATGTTAAAAGGCTATGGTTTACTATTTTAGAGACTTCTCGACTCTTTTCAATCATGAATTGACTTGGAAAGAGGTTGTTTTTGGTTTTGGCATGCAAAAGGATGTGATTTTTTATTCTATTCAACTTGTTGTTTTGAAAAATATATGGAAAAATAGGTGTGCTACAATGTTTTCTAATAACTATTATCAAGTTGTTGGTACTTTACGGTTTTACTCTTACATATATCTTCAAGTGGTTGTTATTTTTCATAGATTCAAGTTATATGTAAGAATGGGAGGGCTAAACAATAGTTACAGCAAATTAAAGAGCAGATAGTGAAGTTTCAACTAGACAATAAAGTTGAGCATTATAAAACTGTTATACATTTTCTATAATTGTCTATATGTGATTATGTTTTATGGTTGATATTTTGTACAACCTTTGTTAATGTCACTACGCTCTCGCAAGTCTAGTTTTGTATAGTTTGGCTGGCATTTTGTCTGGATTGATTTTCAGCTACTGTTTGTAGCTCTATTCTTGTAATTCTTTGCTTTGTTCAATACAAAAAAAAACTGAAACAAGCCCACAAAGTTTTCATAATCTACCAAAATATTAAATTGCATATTCCCCCCAACATCCAACTATTATCATTGCTATTAATTTTATCAAAAAGAGTGGGGTGGAAAATTATTTAACATGTACTTTAATATTATAATGATGTCACTTTTTGAATTAAGTTGTTTATTATAATATTTTTAATTATTTTATAATATAAAACATCTTTTTTATTCATTTCTTTGAGCCCTTTTTCATACATATTTAAGAGGCAATTTGAGTACCGTACAAGACTTCCATTTCAAAAAGGTACACATAAGAGAATAAATATTGAAGGGACAATTTGGGCACTACACAAAATGCACACGACAAATATAACAAGATTTTGAGCTCTAATTTTGGAAAGAACAATGAGAATGCAATTGTTGAACTTTGTGTCTCAATTTGTTCTTAAAATTTATGTCATTCTTAAATTTGTTGTAAAACATATTCTTTTTTCTTTTCTGATTAAAAAAAAATACCTAATTGTTATTAAAAATAACATAAATTGATTTATGCATATTATGTTGCAACTTGCATTTATTCAACTTAAAACACATTCTTTTTCGAAGCCTTTCCCATTTTTATTTTTACTAGTTATAAATCCTATCCCTTTCAAGTATAAACAATATGTAAAATATTTGAAACTAAGCTAAATGTTTACCTTAAGAGTTTTATGTTTACCTTAAGAGTTTCGTGTTTACCTTAAGAGTTTCAGTATTCAATAAAAGAGTCTCATTCTAACAGAAAAGGGATGTATATTCCTAAATTGTTGTAAATTGTTGCCACTTTATTTACCAATAGAGTGATGTAAGTCATCTAAGAAAAATACATATTGTTCTAACATGGTATCAAAATTTAAGGGCTAATGCCCTTAAAGGTTCTTGTGAAGATTGAATTGTAAAACCAAGAGCATCAAGATCTTTCAACAGGGGTTCAAAGAAAATTTTCAAATTCAAGAATTTGATCGTACATATAGAATGGAAACTCAAATGGCACAAACCACAAGAGTGAATCCAGCTTCAAAGATGCACATATCCTTACAGAGTAACATATCAAAAGCTCTTGAAAGTTTACTATTAATGATCGTTTTAAAGTGAATACGACAAT
The DNA here is from genome assembly GCA_007258455.2 of Sequoia sempervirens. Classification (NCBI taxonomy): domain Eukaryota; kingdom Viridiplantae; phylum Streptophyta; class Pinopsida; order Cupressales; family Cupressaceae; genus Sequoia; species Sequoia sempervirens. The sequence continues at coordinate 33,284 of VDFB02330405.1, read as the reverse complement.
GCAGGTTGTTACTGCAGCGAAATCTATTATGGTGTTTGTGTTCCTTGATTCCCAAAGAAATTATAGATTTTTTCCAAGCATCCATAGCTTGAAAAAATGCAATAGCATAGACAAGGCAATGAATTGGTTGAAAAAATGCCTCAAAGAAATGTGGTTGAATGGTGATGGAATGTCGTGGCAATACATAACAATTCACTTGTCATGGCATTAGTCATGGCATTCCATCACCATGACCATATTTCTTTGAGGAATTTTTTTCAAAAGTTCAATGTCTTGTCTATGCTACCACATTTTTCATGCATGTCTACCAAAGCATTTTATCAAACAATTCACTATCTTGTTGTTATGGCTAAAAGCATAAAATAGGTGATTTTGAACAAGCTATGGATGCTTGGAAAAAATCTATCAAAGCGTAAGGTAGGGGGACCAACCACACTAAGGCTCCAGCTCATGGAGATCCGAAAGCAGAAGGCTACCCTATCTTACCTCAAGCTTAGTGGGTGTTTAGGTTAAAGATAGAGAATGAAGAACACTCTCAAGCACTTATGTCACTCTACTGATTCAAGTACTTGAATGGGGCTAAACAAGCCAGTTTCTAGAATTTGGATCGTACCTTAGACAGCTCTCTGCCTGAGGATGACAGTGCAACGTGTTGGAATCTCTCTGGTGCGTTGGAATTTGTTCAGCTAGAAAGTGGAAAAGTACGGTCCCGACTACTGAAAACCCTACTTTCAATCTAGCTAATGAAGTTAAAAAAAATGAATAGAACAATGAAGTATGATAAATGGCTATAGAAATGATAAAGGAGGTAGAGAAATCAAAGGTGACGAAGTCCAACTCACTGATTGTCCAATTCACCAACAAGCTCCACGCGTACACATACCTACACACAGCCAAGAGAGGGAAAATGTTGGGGCTATATAGGGGTTTGCCTCAGTCAAACCCCCCCTTGGTGTTTCCACCTCCGCGGATAGCCAAGAAAGCAACGAGATAGAATATGTGATAAAGAATACAATGGAAAGAAATTGAACAATCACAAAAGCACTATATTACGTAAATCAATGAGCAATATCACCTTCTCAATAGAGGTTTCCTCAAGCACGTAGAGGAGAATGCAAACTTGGAAAGGTCTATGTTGCCACAACAATACAAAAAAGTAGTCCCTCAGGACACCAAGTCACAGCTCCAATGGTGGAAAAAGTGCAGCGAAATGGATGGAATTGCTCAAGGAAAATGATGTGAATTTCTAAGAAAATGAAGTCCAATGCTCAAGAGATCATAGAAGTATGAATGAATGTGAAATGGATGCATTTGAAGATCAAAATGATAGGGAAAGAGTCATTTTTGGGCCGATTGGTCGACACAAAGGCATTACACTTCATGCCCAATAGAGAACATAATATCCCTACGAACTCTAGAGGCAAAAATTTGTCAGGGATGGCAACGCGTCATGCAGATGTCTATGCGTCGTGCTCGCGTCCTCAACAAAAATCCCCCAACTGACACAAAAGATAGGCACCAAGTGGATTCAATGCGGATGGGTGATGTGGAATTTTGCATTCGGGTTTGATTTTCTAATGCGGAGGGATGTAAAAGGGGAATTTGCAAGAGGGTTGAAAATTCACTCCTATACATTTTGCCCCCACTTTAGCGAGCATGAGTACGAATGTTCGATAAAGTAGATTGAATAGTTTTAGAAATGTATACCTGAACCATTGAGGAGGCAAACCACAATCTGGTGAGCTTGAAAGTGTAGGGTAGGCAAATAACTCTGCAGGTACTCTCTCCTAAGGAGGTTCAAACAAAGGACTTCGTAGATCCTCAGAACTATGAAGTTGAACAAAGTACACCGAAGGCCCATAGACCAACGATGGACAAATCCCGCAAGGTGCAAGTGTTTCACAGGCCCTTGGACCTACAAAGAAGGCACCCCCCAGGTACTCTCTCTTGAAAGAAGCCTAATGTAAGGGGACTCTGCAAAGTTGGATTGAAGGCAGCTTCATAGGTGCATCTGCAAAGCAACATGTTAATCCGCAAATAAAACATGTTAGAAAATAAAAAGCAGCCACACAAGAAAACAAGGAGACAGTCATGCATATATTCAAAAATTGAAGGAAGAGCTTTCAAAGGGGTCCCTCAGGAACCCTTCAAAATACAATGGGTCCACTTAAGGGACGCTCATTTTGAAAGTGCAAGAATGTTTTTCACAAGTCGGTTCAACATCAAGGAATCCTTTTGAAAGATGTTCACTTCATCAAGGAATTCAAAAGAAAGAAAATACCCCCTCGCAAGGGGAAGGTCAAAGCTTCTCCTATAGGAAAATTTTCTCCCTCCTCAAAGGAAAGTTCTTCAAGTTCTTTCTTTACAAACCCATGACGAAGGAAATACGTTTTGCTAGGGGTCCTTGTTGAGAATGTGATTTTTGAAAAAAAAAATGTTTTGAAAGGATTTTCAAGAAAAGATTTGTTGGCCACCGAATGCGTTTTCTAAAAATCCAAGTGACATGATAGCCCCTCTTAGGATGGTGCATGTCGAACACAAGGCACATGGCGTATGAAGGAGAGAATAGCAAGAATGAAAAAAGTGATGTTGTGGCCCACAGAACATAGTGAAATTTCATGGTGGTAATGTTGTCACACATGCAAGGGACAACACATGAGCACCACAACATCATGAATCAAGCAAAGAAGAGAGAAAGATATGAAGAAAGAAAAACCATAATATAACACACAAGGGACAAGGATGATCTGATATTTCAGGGTCAAAGTTCCTCATAAATATATAAGTATAGTAATAGTAAATAGATGAACTATCATCAGCCCCCTACTATATCAGACCATGTGAAGAATGCACGAGAAGACAAAATAAAAATAAAAAATTGGGTCAACATGGAAGGGAAGCCTAAATGGCCCCAACACTTTGCATTGTCCCCAATTGTCGAAAATCAATACACATAACAAAGGAAGAATGATGCCACAAATAGAAGAATTTTTATGACACATAAACACTCATGTATCCACGCACCTACAAGGGTGACAAGGGTCATCCAAGAACACATAACACAAGCACGGGGGAACACAAACACACACACACAATCTACACTACAAATAAAGAAGAGGCACCCCCTAACACTCATCAACCAAGAGGTCATCAACCTCCCAATCTAGATCATTATACGAGGAAGACGAATGAGCCTGCAAGGGCGGAATATCAAGGGGGGAACCCTCCGACCCCCCCTCCCGCAACAAGAGCCAAGGAAAGTGACTCTTCGGGTCTCCTCTACTCAATTCTTGTGGGGTAAAGGTTAGCGACTTCACGAAGATCGTTGAAAGGGTTGAGACCTCGTCCAAAGAGTTGAATATGCAATTCACGGGAGTGCCATGTGTTACCTCATCGGACAAAGAAGGTGGCACCCGAGATCCACTACTAGGCTCACCGAGTGACTCAGGAGCAGTGATGAACTCTGGGGACGTCATAACTTCTTCCGTCACAAGGACGGCACATGCTAATGCAGAACCACCCTTTGAAAAGGGTGGACTCCTCTTTCGACCCCCATTGCTAGCAGGGCCATCTTCCATCTTCCACTTTCTCGAAGGGTGCGAGACCCCCACAGACGAGGAAAAAGGCGTAGAGGAGGAAGAGAAAACTACAGTGACACCACCGAGGTTTTTGGCATGTCCACGGGCCTTGAGAATGGCAAGATGTCCAGGAGGGACATCAAAAGAGGTGACTTGACCAAAGGAGCAATAAACACCTGCACCTTTTTTGAGTGAGGGTTGTTTATGCTCGCAGTAGGAACCGGAAGCAGCACCGAGGCTGATGGAATTGAAGCAGAGGAGACAGAAGAGAAGGATACAACAACAGGCCATGAAACAGGGGTGGTCGACTCCCCTCCCTTCTTCTGTAGAGCAGAATGCTCAACGGCTAGAGCCTTTCACCGACGCTTGCACTTACGTGCAAGGCGATTCCTGTGAATCCAGAAGGTGGGATGGAACAAAAGACTCCTGCTCGGCCATCGAAGTGTCCATCATGGTCGTTTCTGGTGGAGGGAGAGACTCCTAGATGGGATTAGAAGGGAGAGATGGAGCAAAGATTGTAGTGACAACGGGGGGAGTCAGCTCTAATGCCTCGGTGGCGGGCCTTTTCCAATTTACTGCCTTGTGGGTAGGAGCGGTAAGAGGCTACGGAGGTCGATACATATAGGACTCCCCATGAGGACCCTTCCCCTTACCATACATGCCAGGACAAAGGCCCCTAGGTAAGGTAGGAAGGTCATATACCTGAATCTTAACTTTATTCCAAGCCGGTACCATAGGACTTCTTATGTGAAAACTAGGAGTAGTTACCCAAAGCTCCTCTTCAAGAAGGGGGGCGGAAGTAGGGCCCTGATGATAGGAAGGATTTTCCTTTCCCTTCTGAGAGGAGCCAGCTTGTTGTGCTACCGAAGGAGTCACTTTCGGCTATCCTTTTCTCCCAGTTTTGTACTTCACATAGTTTTGGTAAAGTAAGTACGTTCTAGGAGGGAGCAGGTCAATTGGGGTGGGCCAAAATGATCCAAGGAATAAACCCCACGAGACACCAAAGGTTGATATCCACAATCATGCACAACATGCACAGCACCTTCATGGGAGAATTTTAAGTATTTGTGAATAACAGAAGCAATTCCATTCATGGAAGCTAGCCACAAAATTCCCAGCTTCATTCTAAACAAATCAGCTTCTTGAATAACATCAAAAGTTGTATCCACAGCCCTAGGTCCAATTAGGATGAAAAAAGTTATAGAGCCATATGGCTTAAGAGAGACCATCATGTGTACGTATGGTAGACTTTGTTTCCTCATATTCCTCCCTCTACAATGAATTTAACCATAATGTCTCCTCTATAATAACGTTTATCTAGCTCGTGGGGTCAATTAGGACTCCTATCACAATATTTCCATTGAGGCGAGTAGGAATGTATAGGGGAGAGGGCTTATTATTCAAAGGAAAATCCCGCGAGGTGAAATTTACATCTGAAAAACTAGTTGCAAGCTACGAGGTAAGAGTAATCAAAACTATATTAACATACACAGAGGGTTGAGGAGAAGCATCGAAGGGGTCAATAATTAAGTTTACAGAATGGGACGAAAATGTGTCTGTGTAAATCTACAACTCACTATTGGCCTTTGCTACCGAATTATTTCTATTATACTTCTTTCCATTGAGATGGATGGTACCATCGTCAATGCGATCCTGTATCTCATGACGCAGGTGCATGCAACACTCAATATCATGCCCGTTAACATGATGGTACTGGTAAAAAGCATTCTCATCATACCAATCAAGATAGGGTTCCTTTAAAGGTCGACGATTTTTCAAGGTTATGATCTTATCCTTCAACAACTTTTGTAGAATGGAAGTATAAGATTTAGCTAACTTTGTAATTTTTTTGTTGTGCCTGAGGCCGTGATCGTTAGTCGCAACAACTACATTCGCAACAGTCTTTCCCAAAATAGACATGATTGATTTTCCTTCAGAACAAGAGCGCGAGGAAGATCCTCTGAACTGAACCACCATTTGTTGATACTCACACAATGTGACACAGATGTATGAAAGAAGGATACTTCATTAAGGCGAATTTCTCCTGCCAGGCTTGTTGTAGGTTGCCTATGAATACCTTTTGCACATCTGATTCGGGCAATGGGTATGAGATCTAAGAAAAGAGCACTTGGTAACACACGATAAAGTCAGTTATCTTCTCATTTTCTCCCTGCTTACATCGAATGAGATCCAAGGTCATCTTTGAACCGATATTAGCTTGGAACTGACGAAGAAATTGATTCACAAGCTAATCAAACAAGAATATAGAATTATTAGGAAAGGAATAGTACCACTTGAGTACTATGTCCTTGAGAGATTAGGGGAAGAGTTTCGCCATTAGAGCATCATGATGAAAGAAATCCATAGACATGGCATTGAAAGCTGACACATGTGTCTGCGGATCCCTTTTACCACCATACTTTTCAAACTTAGGAATCTCCATTCCCTATGAGAAAAGAGGAATTAGAGTTACCACTGACAATGGACTATGTCGGAAGAAAGGTTGGAAGATAGGTTGGGCGGAGGCTTGAGAAAGGCTCACCAACTGATTTTGCATCTAACCCATGTTCTGAAGAAGAGCATTTAGAATAGGGTCAGAGGATGAAAAAGGCCCAATGGAACCTCCCCCAAAACTACTACCACCATAACCACTTCCAGAGCCACCTCTGGAGCCACCGTCGTGACCACCGCCGAAGCCACCACCATTGGTAGGACCTCCACCAAAGTCGCCTCTGCCAACGCCACCTCCGCTACCAAAGCCGCCACTACTCATTCCACCACAGCCCCCATTGCCAGGGGTAGTAGGAGGGGTGAAGCTGAAACCAAGGGGTATTCTACTCGCCTTAATAGTGTTAGGCTTTTGAGAACCAAAAGAAATGCTAATCGAAGGGCTTGTTTTGGCCATGCATACAAACATGGTAGGCATTGGGACACCTTTTTGTCTCTCATAGGCATTGAGCACCTCTCCTAATAGATATCTCACCCTCGCCATGTTTGACACTTTCTCCAAATGATTCATAAGGTCGAACAATTTGTTATCCAATGCCAAAAGGTTTTCCGCAAGGGTATGCATAGCATCATCCTCGTCCACAGACGAAGCCGTAAGGGATCCTGGAGGGGTAAGAGCACGAGTGGTCTCATCTATGATACCCATCTCGTCAATAAAACCTGTAGGAAAACCAGTAGTAAAATCAGTAGCCAGACCAGTGAAAAAACTGGTGGTAAAATTGGATGTGACCTTCGCCTTTTCCATTGGTAGGTGTCGCACACATCTTCTAACAACGTACCCGGAAGTTTTGGACTAGGTTGTGATGCTCATAAACCTTCAGAACACTCAGGTTTACAACAATCACCGGGCATGAGGAAAAATTCTCAACACAAACAAATGGATAGACGTTATTCACGTTGAGTTCACCAAAATGTAAGGTAGAGGGACCAACCACACCAAGGCTCTAGGTCACGAAGGGCCGAGAGCAAAAGGTTGCCCTATCTTACCTCAAGCTAAGTGGGTGTTTAGGTCAAGGATAGAGAATGAAGAGCACTCTTAAGCAGTTTTGTCACTCCACTGATTCGAGTACTTGAAAGGGGCTAAATGAGCCGATTTATGGAATCTAGACCGTACCTCAAACAGCTCTCTACCTGAGGACGACAGCACAAATCTAGGATGACAATGCAATGCACTAGCGTCTCTCTGGTGTGTTGGCATCCATACGGCCAAAAAGTGGAAAAGTATAGTCCCAACAATCAAAAAACCTACTTGCAATCTAGCTAATGAAGTTAAACAAAACGAACAGAACAATGAAGTATGATAAATGACTATAGAAATGATAAAGGACGTAGAGAAAGCAAGGGTGACAAAGTCCAACTCACTGAATGTCCAATTCACTAGCAAGCTCCACGTGTACACGTACCTACACACAACCAAAAGAGGGAAAATGTTGGGGTTGTATAGGGGTTTGCCTCAGTCAAACCCTCGCTTTGGTGTTTCCACCTCCACGAACAACCAAAAAAGCTACGAGATAGAATATGTGATAAAGAATACAATGGAAAGAAACCGAACAATCACAAAAGCACTATGCTACGTAAATCAACAAGCAATATCACCTTCTCAATCAAGGTGCCCTCAAGCACGTAGAGGAGAATGCAAACTTGGCAAGGTCTACGTTGCCACAACAACGAAGAAGCAATCCCTCAGGACACCAAGTCACAGCTCCAATGGTGGCAAAAGGGCAGCAAGATGGATGGAATCGCTCAAGGAAAATGTTGTGAATTGCTAAGAGAATGAAGTCCAATGCTCAAGAGATCATACAAGTATGAATGAATGTGAAATGGATGCATTTGAAGATCAAAATGAGAGGGAAAGAGTCATTTTCGGGACGGTTGGTCGACACAAAGGCATTACGCTTCATGCCCAATGGAGAACGTAATGTCCTTGCGGACTCCAAAGGCAGGAATCTATAAGGGGCAGCAATGCACCATGCTCACATCCTCGACAAAAATTCCCCAACCAACCCAAAAGACAAGCGCCAGGTGGATTCAATGTCGATGGGTGATCTGGAATTTCACATTCGGGTTTGATTTTCTAAGGCAAAGGGATGTAAAAGGGGAATTTGCAAGAGGGGTGCAAATTCACTCATATACACAAACCATAATAGTAAGCAATAGCATAGACAAGGCAGTGAACTGGTTGAAAAATTGCCTCAAAGAAATGTGGTCTCATGGTCATGGATGTCATAATAATCCATAGCAATTTGCTTGTCATGACATTCCATCACCATGAGACCACATTTCTTTGAGGCACTTTTTCAAACAATTCATTACCTTGTCTATGCTACCACATTTTTCATACATCTCTACCAAAGCATTTTATCAAACAATTCACTGCCTTGCTGCTATGGCTAAAAGTTTTGCTTGTCATGGCATCCCATCACCATGAGACCACATTTCTTTGAGGAATTTTTTCAAACAGTTCACTGGCTTGTCTATGTTATTGCTTACTATTATGCTTTGATAGATTTTTTCAAAGCATGCATAGCTTGTTTGAAAGCCCCTGTTTTAAGCATAATAGTAAGCTTGGAAAAAATCTATCAAAGCATAATAGTAAGCAACAAGTTATGGTCTCATGGTTTTTTTTTCACTTGAAAATTAGCATGATTTTATTTGCATTTTTTTGCAAGTTTTAAACGCTTTTTATTTTGGTAATTTTGTAGTTTGAAATGGGAAAAAATTGTTGACCAAAAGGTCAGATCTTTTCAAAAAATGGGGGAAAAAATTATCCAACCTACAGATTTTTTAAAAATCAAGATTAATTGGTATTTTTTTGCAAATTATTACTTCTATGGTACTACCCATTTAGATTGCAAACACCTAAAATTCAGGACAACTTGATTTCTATGGGGACGTAATAAACTTGCTCAAAGAGTGCAACTTTAGAAAAAAGAAAATTGATAATGAATAGTAATTTATTACTAAGTGTTAATTTTTTTTATGATAGTAAAACCTTAACATCAACAACATTGAGGTGTAGTTATAGTTCTAAGAGATATACAAACCAAATATCAACTTTCAAATTGAGAAAATCCACAATTTCTTTGGGAATCAAGGAACACAAACACCATAACAAATTTTGTTGCGGTAGTAGCCTGCATTGTCGTATTCGCTTTCAAACTATCATCAGCAATAACCTTTCAAGAGCTTCTATATGTTACTCTATGAGGATACGTGCTTCTTTGAAGCCGGATTCACTCTTGTGGTTTGTGACATTTGAGTTTCCATCCTATATGTAAGATCAAATTCTTGAATTTGAAAATTTTATTTGAATCCCTATTGAAAGATCTTGATGCTCTTGGTTTTACAATTCAATCTTCACAAGAACCTTTAAGGGCGTTATCCCTTAACTTTTGATACCATGTTAGAACAATAGTAACCAATAGCATAGACAAGGCAATTAATTGTTTGAAAAAAATGTCTCAAAAAAATGTAGTCTCATAGTGATGGAATGCCATGACAAGCACATTGAGACCACATTTCTTTGAGGCATTTTTTCAAACAATTCACTTCTTTATCGATACTATTGCTTACTATTATGCTTTGATAGATTTTTTCCAAGCATCCATAGCTTGTTCGAAAGCACCTGTTTTAGGCTTTTAGCCATAGCAACAAAGCAGTTAACTGTTTGATAAAATGTTTTGGTAGACATGTATGAAAAATGTGGTAGCATAGACAAGGCAATGAACTGTTTGAAAAAATGCATCAAAGAAACATGGTCTCATGGTGATGGGAATCCATGATAATCCATAGCAAATTGCATTCCATCACTATCATAGCATTCCATCACCATGAGACCACATTTTTTTGAAACAATTTTTTCAAATGGTTCATTGCCTTGTCTATGCTATTGCTTACTATTATGCTTTGATAGATTATTTCCAAGCATCCATAGCTTGTTCAAAAGCACATATTTTAGGCTTTTAGCCATAGCAGCAAGGCAATGAATTGTTTGATAAAATGCTTTGGTAGACATGTATGAAAAATGTGGTAGCATAAACAAGGCAGTGAACTGTTTGGCATTCCATCACCATGTGACCACATTTCTTTGAGGCATTTTTTCAAACAATTCACTACCTTGTCTATGGCTTGTCTATGGATTGTCATGGCATTCCATCACCATGAAACCACATTTCTTTGAAGCATTTTTTCAAACAGTTCACTGCCATGTGTATGGCTTGTCATGGTATTCCATCACCATGAGACCACATTTGTTTGAGGCATTTTTTCAAACAATTTATTGCCTTGTCTATGCTACCACATTTTTCATACATGTCTACCAAAGCATTTTATCAAACAATTCACTACCTTGCTACTATGGCTAAAAGTTTTGCTTGTCATGGCATCCCATCACCATGAGACCACATTTTCTTTGAGGCATTTTTTCAAACAGTTCACTAGCTTGTCTATGCTATTGCTTACTATTATACTTTGATAGATTTTTCAAGCATGCATAGCTTGTTCGAAAGCACCTATTTTAAGCTTTTAGCCATAGCACCAAGGTAGTGAACTATATGATAAGATGCTTTGAGACCACATTTCTTTGAGGCATTTTTTCAAACAATTCACTGGCTCGTCTATGCTATTGCTTACTATTATGCTTTGATAGATTTTTTCCAAGCATGCATAGCTTGTTCAAAGCCACCTGTTTTAAGCTTTTAGCCATAGCAACAAGGTAGTGAACTATATGACAAAATGTTTTGGTAGGCATGTGCGAAAAATGTGGTAAAACTGTTTGAAAAAAATGCCTCAAAGAAATGCGGTCTCATGAAATGCTATGACAAGCAAATGCAATTGGCAGCTGCTCCTAGTTATTAGTTATGCAATGTGAAGTAATTGCATAACTGCTTAGGTTGACTTTGTAAAAACCATATTGTAATTGAAATTGTCATCTATCGGGATCTAGTTATTAGTTATGCAATGTGAAGTAATGCTTTGAGTTTGAAAGATGTGCAATGCAATGTACTCAGCAATATGAATATAAACTACAAAAATCTATTTTTTACAATTTCATCAATTGAACTCTTTACTTTATTTGCTCTCTATATCTCTATGCTATGGAAATGCCTTCCAATTTCAAAAAAAAAAAAAAAAAAAAATCTCTTGTTCTACAATTTTTTACCTTTTTTTATTAAATCTGATTTTTCCCGATATACCTTTGGTTTGCCGATTTTTCCCCCAAAAGATTTTTGTTGCTATGGTTGGTACTATGTAGCATGAGAAAAAGATGTGGAGATTCCAGCATCAGAAAAAGATGTGGAGATTCTAAAGATGGGATTTATTGAGGATTTCAAAGGAAAGAGACAGATCCGACCAATTTAGAAAAGCTAATGAAATTCAGCAACATTCTTGATAAAGCATTTGGATTGGTTAGGTTTCACATCTCTAAAGACCGAAGATTTTGGATCCAATCTCTTCACACTCCATTACAAGTTTGCAACAAGCTAAAAGAACAACTCTTCAATCAAATCATTACACCCGTGGTGCTAAAGAAATTCTATAGTTCTCATCAGTCACAAAACAGAAGCAAGAACTAATTTTATTGGCAAGATTGCAAGAAAAAAATCACCTTGCAAATGAAGAGTCACCTTCCCAGTGAATTTGACCACTACTGCTTTGAGTTTCATAAAACTATAAAAGATTATCTATATGATTTATCAAAGCAAAAACAACCATTCCATTACATTCTCATGCAACTTGGCATGAATCCAGAAGTACAGACCTTTGTAATCCACATAACAAATAGTACCATTTTAGGAATTTTTCTTAGATGGGAGGCTTGTGATACAATCACTTAACCTTGCTGGGAGCTCAAATATTAAATTAAAAACATGAAAAAATAAATCATCATGACATGATCTCATACAGTCTGCATAAAGTGAAAGAGTTGAATTTTATAATATTTGATACTTGTTAGGAACAAGAGAAAACCAAAGTAATACGAGCTCGGATCAGAGCATGCATTATCATAAAAAGGACCCAAAATAAACATCAATTGTCCCGTATCTTATTTGAGTGGATTACAAATACTCTAAATTCTTGTATACAGGCCGCACATTTGACATGGACAGCATCATCGACATATAAACTGCAAGTATCAGATTCAAGAGAATAAATAGAAAAACTGGACATACATCGTATCATTACCCCCACACTTCTCCCTCATCCCCAAAAAAAGCTATTTGCTCCTTCTCTGTAACTATACAGGCAATACACTTCACACTTTCCTTCCAACATTGAGCAGGTCAAGCCAAAACCATTTAACGAACAGGCACTGATGGTCTAATCGGGCCATGCTTTTGCCTGCAAACAGGGAAATCATTTAAAACCAAGCAACAAACCCTTCGGTTAAAAATTAAAATTCACATTAAATTTCAATTAGAAATTGCATACCAGAATGAATCTTTTTTTTCCTGAGCAAGTAGCTCCTCAAAAGAAATTTCATCATCTTCATCATCCGACTTTTCTAAATGGGCCATATTTTGTTGAGACTGGAAATGTGTGCGCCCATACTCAACCATCTTTAGGTATCATCAACATGGAACAAGGTAAGTATATGCCAATTAAATTACAAGTCTCTAACCCGAATCAGAAATGGAAATTTAAATACATCAAGATAAGAATAATGTTTCTCAAAAATAGCAGTACTTTCCTGTGCACCCTGAAAATTTTCACGATTAGACAGAAATAAAGTAACTTCATATTTGAAATAGCTTTATGTCCATCCAATTGGAAGAAATTTGATGGGTAATGGAAAGTTTTGGCATTACTGCCTCCTGCTTGAAGAATAAAGTGCTTGCCTTTTGATAGGCTGGAGAAAGCTTAAGTTGTTCTTGAAGCCGATTGTAAACTACCGTATCCTCCTCTAATCTCTTCTGTTCAGTTTCTAGCCTATATATCTGTAACAATTCATAATAACTTAGTAAGAGAAAAATCTATTCCCAACTACTAGACTAAATATTTACCAGTAAAGCTGCATATAGACTTTTAGCATCTTATCACATTAAAAGATTATCCAAATTCAAATGACAGTGGGCAGCTTGAAATAACAAATACTGGTAGAGTATTATGTAGATGAGATGGCCATTCCTTCCCATTGCAAGTGCACTGATACAAACCTGTCCACAAAGCCGATCAAAAGTAGATTTATCTGCCTTCGCTAAAAGTGACTTCGCAATTGTGAACTTGCGTTGAATGGTTTCAGATCTGTGCAGGTAAAACAATCAACTTCAACTAGAAAGAAAAATCCCAAATCTTCTAGCAGAGAAAAGAGAAAAAAGAATATAAAAGGAGATGTACTTTTGTTGTAGAGCAGCTTTTGCCTCCACCAGGCAGTTGGTAAAGCGTCCAACCTGCAAATACGCCAAAAAAACCTGTTAAAAACTACCACTCATCCTATTTCTTGCATAAACGAAATGGAAACAATATAAGAAATACTGCTGTTGTCACATGAAAATCATACAATACTATCATAAACTTTTCAATATAGCGACTGTACCATGAACAAGATCTCCCACAAATCATAAAACATGTCTATAATGTTGGGACCCAAACCCTTCTCGAGTACAGATTAAATTCAGTGGCCTCAAAAATCATTTTACCAATGGAATAAAATGACCCATGCAAGCTATAGAAAGTTCCATCTTGAATTTAAAGCCAAAAAAAAGTATTAATAAATCATTTGGTTATTGTAGCATCCAAGTTGTCACCCTTGACAATTTCACACTAGGTTTAACTCCCCTTATGTGCCTAGACCTAATTGTGCTTATAATTTGCCCTAGTTTTATTATCATTTTTGGGAAATCAGACTTAAATTGGAAATTAATATTATTATTTATTTAACGATGCAAAAAGCCCCAAAATAGGTCTGAACTAGGGCGCCCAATGCCTCTGTCTAGCCTATTTTGGCGCAATTTAAAATATGTCGGTGTCGACATTTTAACATTTAAAAATCCAAAGTCACTTGTCAATTGTCAGTAATTAATTAGCGAGAAATTAAAAAGAAATGCATATAAATACAAGTCTTTTTCACCATTTGAAATCCTAGAAAATCTATTGAGCAAATTGAGCATCCTAAAAAACAGTAAAGGCAATTCAAAGGCAGAATTAACAACATTATTATAGTGCTTCCATCAATTAAGATCATCCTTTCAAGTAATTAGGAATAAGGAAGCAATTATGTACAAGAAGCTATTATGATCAATCATGCCATTTTCATGAGGATGTATGAGTTATCCTCTACATGATAACTACAACAAACTATTATGTTTTGTGGACTAACCTCTTGCAGTTCTATCAAGCAATCAAGGCATCCATCAATCAACTTTTGTGGCGACTTATGGTGTGAATATCACTTTGACAAGGGTTTCATGCCTAAGGTAACATTATCCATTGATCATTTATCATTTCAATCAATTATTATTGTTTTGGCCTCTACCCAACCTAGGGCATGCCCTCTTGATTATCATCATTTGTTGTGTGTGGGTTTGACTAAGGCGAGCCCCCATACAGCACAACTTTTCCCCCTCTTTTCATGTATGCAAGTCAAATCCAGAAGTTTCGTCAGTTGACAGTCACAAAAAATGCAGAGTAGACTGCAACATACATTTCAAAGTTCCCAGATCCCAAAAGGAAGCATCTCAATCTAAGGCTCCCAACACCCTTGTCCCTGCAATTCAGCCTCAGCTTTCAATCAAAGGTTCCTCTCTGTCACCATTTCTCAGATTTGGGACTGTTCTGCTAGTTTCTGTTTTCATCTGTGCAGTAAATGCATTTTCACATCTAGGGTTATATGTCAAATAGGCTTGTTACAACACACATCAAATTTATCTTCTCTATAACTCAAAAAGGACACAAACCCTAGGAGATTGGCTCTCCCTTGTGGCAGCAAACTAATCATCAATCCTACTCAATTTTGTGTCCCAATGTGAAGTCAGAGAAAAGAATCTAATCCTAGTTGAATAAGGCCATTTTAGAAAAATGGGTCTCATTTATCCGGTTCATTCACCCATTGAAGATGGTGAACCCCGAATTGCTCTCCACTTGGCCCAAACCAATCACATCGCAAAAACTAGCCCTTAAGCTATAGCAAGAATAAGGACAATTGACCTACAAGCTCTTGAGAATTTCTCAACACATAAAACTAAAATTACCCATTGAGCAAACTGCATGCTCAAATTTGCAAAGACAACATTCCTGCTGCAACAATGACCCACCTTACAGATGTCTATCAAGTCAATAGGATAAATAAACACTTGTTTAGTGTTACCAGATGAAGGTATATGATACTCTCCAAATACACCACCGGAAGACCATACAAAGTATAAGAACCTCTACAAGGTCCTTCATCAATAATCCTTGTTTGAACCAAAAGATTTAATTCAATAGAAAAATTGTTGAAATAAAATCCTGAATGCAATTGAAAGCCTTAGAAATTTTTAACGAAGAATATCTTCTATGTATGTTCAGGACTATTTATTCAGGACATGAATGCGACAAGCAACAGAAGACCTGTGAACATTTGGGAAAAAATCATGAATCCCAAACAAAACTGGAAAATCAGTGAAGTACCTGTTAAGCCATTCAGATTTCAGAGTTCTGTGTCAATGCAAGTAAATGATGAGAGACGAGGCAGATGATACGACAAGAGTCTTGAGTCCCAAAATACAGGAAAAGAGAGAAAAGAAAGCATTAAACAGGCATAACAATGTAGAGATCTCCGGATTACCTGATCCATAATAATGGCCACGATTAAATCTGAAAGAAATACAGCTACTGATCTTAAGATTTATGGGAGTTTGTATTCCCTTTGAGGGTTTTCTCCTTTAAACTAAGTTCAAATTGTTTGGCTAGATAATTTCTCAATTTTCAGCAGTATCTGCTATAAGCTGTATCAACTCAGTCCAGCAGTCGAAACTTTTTAAGTAATACCAATTGCAATTTATATAAGACATGCATTTGTAAAAATCATTTATCTGCAGAGTTTCATGGTCAGAATTGTTTATCTAGATAATGTTTTGATGTTTAGTAAGGCCTGCAATGAGCATCTGCATCTGTAACTATGATAACTATTGTGAACTTTGAAGCAAATACCAGTTGAAGCTTGACATGAAACATGTAAATTTGTGGACCTTATTTCTCTGCAGGGTTTCATGGTTGGAACCTGGTGGTTATGTGCTTGATAACTGACTCACATGTAGCTTTACAGGACATGCACGGTATTCACAAAAATGCATAGCACATTTTTCTTCAATGGTTGTGTTATTGCATTCTTTGATAAAGGGAGAAGTAAAATCTCTCCAGTCAATGACACTGGAATCAACATTTAACACAGAGGCAATTAATATGAGTAACACTGTATTGGATCTCTCGGATTTACATCATCTGAGATTAAATCAGATGCATCAAGCCTTGAACTGGGTATAGTTTGGTAATAGACAAGCCAGTTGTTATCATTCTGAATGATTTGTGGACGAATCTTCAAGAGTATAGATAAGTTGAAAACATTTTGAACAAGTCTCAAATTCTCCCACATATGTCAAAGAATGAGATGGTTTGTATCAGATAGTTAATCACTAGAGATATTAATTTTTGGGTAAGAGAATTTTCGTGCACACCAATCAAATTCTTGCAGACAATTCAATTTGCACAAGTCACATTTCAAGTGGATGCGTTATCTACAGCAATTAGATTCGATTATCTATTGCATGAAGATTGTGATAACTGATATATAAGTTACATCTACAGCAATTTGATTTGGTTATCAAATGCAAGAAGATTGTGATAGATAAGTTACAGACTACAATACTTGGAGTGATTTTTCAGTTTCAGCCTTTAGCCCTTGATGTTTTAAAGCAGTGTTACAGGATCCACCTGCAGATAGGCCAGATCAGGTTTGGATGTACTGTCCCCTACTTGGCGTATGCCTTAATTTCCCTTAAGAGACCATTACACAATATAAAATCGTTTAACAAATAATATTTCATAGCAAATCATATAATAGATATTGAACTTAAAAATAAATGAATTATTAACATTTATGAAATAACAACTTGAACTTGAATCTAATCCATAGGCTCCTTTCCAATAACCAATCATGGTAGGGACGAGTGAGAAACACATGATAGGGCGCCAAAAAAGGAACATCCAACCAAGACAACTCCTTTCCATCTTAGGAACATCCACCAAGACAATCCCTAAGTCACCTTTCGCCAATATGTCTCCTTGCCAACCTTACACATGATTGCTTAAAGAAATAGATGTAAATTATAATAATATAAATAAATTCACTATCTCCCTTATTTACCAATTTAGACATATCCTATCTCTCATATTAGTTATTATGAAATTAAATTTATATAAATTCACATGCCTACCAAAATTATATATTAAATGTAAATACTTTTAATTGCATACCAATTACTTATTATAGCAATGTCTGCTGCGTTTCTGAGTGCAGATTATTATTTCTGATTCTTTTGATTCAGATTTCTAATTGATTTCCATTCCTTGATCCCAATTCGATGCCTTTCAAAATGATTTGACCTCCCTTATATATGCTCATACCTTCATGAATTGATGCACCATTTGGAAGAGTCATTTCCTTTCCAAAGGTTATGACATTTTGTTAACTGTTGGAAATTGGTGTTCACATAGGTTGCATAAATTAGCAATTGGGTTTGTTAAGGTTTGTTTAATAAGTTATTAAACAATGGCGTGTCTTGAGTTGTTAAAAACAATCAATATTAATAGGAGAGTTGTTAGAGTTGTTTCCTAGAAAATAGGAAACACAAGTCCTATATATATGTTATGTATTTGAATGAAGAGAAGTGAGGACGATATTATTTTGTGTTTAATTTTTAAGCTTCTTTCTCTATCCATATTTCAATATTAACTTAATGTTATTTTACTTTATTCCTAATTGCTGCCTTATTATATTTATTTTAATTTAAACTGCATCTATTTAGAAATTGCTCCGCAATAGTCTTTAATTAATTTCATTCAGGGATCGCTGCCCCTTTCATTTCCTTTGCCTAGGTAAAAGTAGTGATTCATAATGCTACATTCTCTCAAACTTATAAGTGCTGCAATTTCTTTTCTTTCGTGGGTGGAGGGCATGACATGGTATTTGGGAAATAAGGAATAAAATGGGACATCACATCGGTTCAGATCAAATCCGTGATCCAGTCCAATCTGCCTACAGCAAGATGCAGGAGAGGGGTTGGGTTCATCAAGGACATACTCAGGTAAGTTCCAGGGGAACCCAAGTGAACCTAAGGCAAATCCGTCCATTTTTCTGCCTTTTTTTTTAATTTTTTTGCTTTTTTTATTTTATTTTTCCACCTTTGACCTTGCGCTTTAAAAAATTATGAAAATAGTGTGTGCAATGAAGGTCTATGTGGTTATAAAGTTCTTCATTTGAGCTTGGTGGCAAGGGCTGTGCCCCTTCTGATGTAGAGGGAAAGGAATTTGCAGCAAAAGGATAATAATCAGTGACTTGTTTGACAAATTGTCTCTTTCAAGTAACCCTATTTTTAGATAAATTGGATGGGACAGCAATTTTTGTGGAGGTTTTTGGGAGTCTAAACACACTTTCAAATACCCTTTATGGAGATACAACTCCTCCTACAATGGCATCCTCCAAATGAAACAAAAAGCCTTCAAAACGGACTGTTATCAGTCCTAATTAACCTTCCAAGTTGCCAAAACTGAGTTTTTTTGAAATAATGCCCTCACACATGCCAAACTGGTGCAAAAACTGCTTGAACACTTAATTATGTTACCGCAGACCTACAGACCAAATTTTATCAATTGGGTAGGTGTATTTCTCCCAAAACTCAAATTTTTTGCTTAAAACCCTAGGCAGGGTTTTGACAGGACAGCAAGTGAAAAAAAAATCATTTCTGATTTAATATCCACTTTTAAGACCTCAAACCAAATGCATTCGGTCTATATAAACCAAAGTTGGAAAACTCGGCTGGACTCGCCGTAGACTCGGCAGACTCGCGAGACCCCAGGCCGTACCGAGTCAACACCAAGACAAATGCAAGCCCTCAAACCCTTTATCAACATTAAAATGCCAAACAGCTAATCTAAGGAAAAACAATAACTATGGAATTTTAAAAATACATCTGCAGACTCTAAAAGCATACTTTGGAACTCATAGTATCAATATATGCAACTATAAGTTTCTATGAGTGAAAACATTATCACATAATGAATTTTATAATAGTCTGCATACTTGGACTCAGCTCAGACTTGGCAGACCCAAAAATATTTGACTCAGCAAAGCTCACCAACTTAAAAAATACATAAATTCCTTATAAAAACCATAAATTTTACGCAAAATAGGTAGGGTTTCGATCTGTGTTATAGTCAGGGTTGCTATTAAAAGTTGTAAATCACGACTCTAAAAAACATCTGTAAAAATATTCACCAATCAATCTATTATCTTTCATTCTATTGAATCTCTGTAAAAGATCAGCTAGTATTCTGTAAAATGTCTAGCAAGTAAATGGCATGAAAGAATTGTGACTCAACATGAATAAATCAAGCTATTTACAGCCACAAGAGTCTGTAAAACATATCAAGGGAAGTCTGCAAATACAGTCACAATTCAGTCATAAGGGCATTGTGCAGGCCAAGGGAAGTCTGCAAAAATGAAGAGGATTTGCCAGTCACACGTGGCTATATTTGCACACAAGGGCATGTGCAGGCCAAGTTTTTTCAGCATCTTAGGCACATTTTTCATGTTTTTCCAGGTGCCAAAACTGTGAAGCATCTGGCAAGTCCACATCTGAGACTTGGTTTTGGCAGGTTACAAGCTCAAACTCAGGTTACTTATTTTTTGAAAAGATCTATTAGTACCCACCAAGTCTGCAAGTACTCAGCGAGAATGTACTCTATGGGATTTTCATTTATTATTCAGCATTAGAACTCTGTAAAAGAATTATTACAGGTTATCTCACTAGTATATCAACCCTAATGTACAACACTTCTGTTATCATCACAGACATAGTGCAAAGGATACAAAATCTGTTTTGCAAGTATTTTGTTGAAACCATTTCCTAGCATTTAACACAATAAAAAGATACTCAAAATTTTTATGCATTTTCCAGATCTTCATTCCACTTAATTTCTTTTTATGGCTCTGAAATGTGCTGCCAGATTCCAACCACACAAATCACTTTAGTGGTGTTTTTATTTCAGGATACATTGCCTGAATCAATTTTACATGTTTCCTGCACATTCTTGGCAGCTTCAGCTTCAGAAATGCTCCCCAACATGGAAAAGAGAGGTACACTAAGTTCCTAACAACTTAGAGTTGGTATACGCAGTGGACAGATTTAGTAGCATGGCTTTTCTAGCTCCATGTTAGAAGAATCTCTTGCCAAAAAGCAAAATGTTTTCTGAGCAAGAAGAAGTGAATTTGGGGCTGCCCTGCTATTATTTTAGACAGCAATTCTAGATTTTTGAACGTTTATTGAACCTAACTGTGGAGAATAACAGAAAACAGATACTAAGTTAAAACTAAGCACATTATTTTCCTTCAAACAAATGAAGAAAGTGAAGTGGTAAGCAGGGTATTAGTTTCAGTTTAAGAAAGGCATCTCATAAAACTCCAGAGAGCAAATGATTCAATGTAAAGGGTGAAGAACAAAATGCAGTTTATTTTCAGGTGTCCTCTCTACTATGACATGGGAGGCATCACTGTTTGTTTAAAGTCTCGGTTCTCTATTTACCTTCTTCTGCTGCCCTGATTAGAAATGTTTGGCCCTCTCTTTCAACAAGTAACCACTTTCAAGCATGGTTACCAGGTTTGAAAAAAATTGATTCATTCAGAAGGCCAAAAATTTTGAAATCCGGAATTTTCAAACAAGTCAGTAAACCTTCTATAGTAATTGAAAAGTCCAAACCAAATCTGAAAAAATTAGCTGGTACAAAACATCCAGATCTAACTAGATTTGAGACAGATCAGTCCAGATTTGGTAACAATGCTTTCAAGAATGGTTCCTTACAGGGGACCCCTAAATTTATTAGGCTGATTGCATTTTTTGGCCAGTCATCATAGCAGTTATGAGCACTAAGTGCCCTTTAGAGGCCACTGATTCACATACAAAGAGGGATAAAGCAGTGTGACATCATCCTTGTGTACCACCACTAGGGCACCCAACTTTCTCACTCTTATTATTAATAACCTTGGTAAATCTCCTTTCTTTGTATTAGAGGCCTTCCGACTGCCTGGCACACATTCAGTGTCACAGGAAACGAACCTACAGTTTCTGGCCCATTGTCCTAGGCTCCTAGCAGTTATTGGCACCAAGCATCCTTTGGAAGCCGTTGATAAGGGGACAAGGAGGTGTGACAACATCATTCTTGAATACCATCATTATGGCACCCCAACTTTTTTACTCTTGTCATAATTAAAAATGGTGGCTCTTCTTTGTTTCAGAGGCAGAAGCCTTCTAACTGCCTGATCCACTCTGAGTGTCACAGGGGCAGAAATAGATTACTAATTTCTTATCCTGTTTTTCATTCCTCAGCCGTGGACATTGGGAGAGGATCTAAGGGGAGTGCCTTGCTGCCTCCTAGGATTCTCTAGCTAGGCCCCATCAGCCCTGGCCATTCTGTAATGGATATTATCAGGCCTTGCATTGGTATTTGCAATGTTTGACAATTATGCTGGTTCTTTTAGACTTGCCACAGATGTGTGACAACATTATTTTTCATTCTTGGTCACACATTTGATCTTCCTTAACTCTATGATTCATTGCTTCACTTTCTTCATTGATGGGGAAGAGGTGGAGGTCTTCTTCTCTTGTTTAACCACACTTAGGCATTATAGCTCAAGGCTTTTAACCATTTTTTTGGTTTACCCTTCTATTACTTAGTTTCTCATGCTAATTAGATTGTCTGGCATATACTCTTACAATTGTCCCTAACCATCTAAGAATCACCTATAAGAGGCACTAAGCAAGAGAAAGCAGCAGTTAAAGGAAATTGAATTCAGCAACTAACCCCAAAACCCTTTAACTATTAACACTTCAAGAAAATATGGTTCACTATCTCTTTTTTCCCACAAACACTGCAAATGCATATGAAATATCCTCCTTATTCAATCATGCTTTGGCAGTTAAAACCTGATGTAGCACTAGTGATTCCAACACCTTCTGTTTGACAGTAGTTCTTGCTTTCCAAATGACTTGGCAATGTTGTTACCAGTACCACCTCACTTCCCCTGCCACTGCTTAATCAACTATGGGGGAAAAGCATTATATTGTCTCACTTGATACAGGTCCTAGAAAACAAATATTCTACTTTTAACCCAAATCTTGGGATCTTGCCACATGGCCTCCTTGAATTTTCTCTCATAAGTTGAACATCAAAGTTGGCAAGAAGGGCTTCTTTTCTTGGGGTGATCTTAGGAACAATGATGGGCAGCAGTGGTGCTCTTTAAGGGATTAAACAAAGTTCCAAGTCTGGGACAAAAGTCTTTCCCAGATCATCATTGTTCCAATTGAAATGCTGCAAGCTCTGCTAAAGATTCTTCTTTAGATGTATGCTTCCAAATTCTCTCTCAAACTTAGATCTAGATTTTTCTGAATCTGCTAATAATCTGCTTACAAAAGATAAAATTAAAACTTTATTGAAATATGCTTCTCAAGTGACATTGAAGGCCTTCAATATTCAGCAGAATAAAAAAAATTAAGCATGATGTGGATTTTCAATATGTGATTTGACACCCAACAAAAAAAATGCTATAAGCACTTTTTCTGGAAAGGGCAAGAAATGTGTTCCAGATCTGTATGAAAAATGAAAAAAGATGTCAGATATTTTTACATATGCTTTAGAGCAGGTACAGGAAAGGTTTGGGATCCAAACTATCTACAACAGAAAGGCCTAATACATAACTGGGTCAAGAACTTTCACTGAAGACAAAACTTTAATGCCATTGAAGGCCTTGGACATTCAGCAGAATAAATTATTCTAAGCTTAATCTGGAATTTCAATTTTTTATTGACAGATGACAAGCACCGGCACCTTTTCCCAAAAATGTGAAAAATGTATTTCAGATCCATTGGAGAAAAGATGTCAAAGCTATATATCTGCATGTCTTCCAGCCATAGTGAATAGCTAGCATAAACCTTGTGTTTTGATTGAGATCTGTACAATAATTGAAGAGGCTCACAGGAATATTTGAAGATAGGATTGAAAAGACAATTACCGAATAAAAAATGGGTTACATTAGTGCAGGTACAGGAAAGGTTTTCCAGAAACCCTGCAACTTTGTTTGAGATATTTCATATTTGGGATCCATTACCCCTAGAACATAAAGGTCTAATACATAATCAAATCGAGTAACTTTCTATGAAGACAAAACTTTGTTGAAATATGACTCTACCATTCAACATCTGATGCCCTTGGATATCCAACAGAATAAATTCTTCTAAACCTGATTTGCATTTTCAATTTGGGACTGACCCAAAAGAAATGCTAGGTGCACCTTTTCTCAAGAGAAAATAAATGTCTTCCACATCTTACAGGCTAAAACACATCAAAGCTATTTTTACATGCATCTTCCAACCATATGGAATAGCTATCATAAACTTTGTGCTTGGATCATGATCATCAAAATTTGTCCAAACTCTAGCCTGGAATTAAAAAAAATATCACCATGTTCAGTGTGCACTATGTTCATATTCTTCAGCCATAAACATTGTCCAGGTTCACAAAAGTATTCATCATCTCTACACTTTCATGAGTCTCACAGATCCACCATTTGTCAAGATATTGAAAACCACATTATTTTGTCTCATGAGCGTGTCTTGATACATTTCTAGTGTCATGTCTTGCTCACCACTTATGAAATTCAAGTGACTATGTCCTCTTTTAACATGTCATTGATTTACAATATCCTTTTATCTCATCAACATATTTTCATTAAAATTTATAATCTCCACAGGAAATAATAAACCACCATAGTTACCTAGAGACATGGACATACAAGTACCGGTGCGAAGTCTGGGATGCCATTCAAATTAAGGTAAGTGAGTAAATGGATAAGGATACAATTATATTATATATAAATATAGTAACCAGAAATTGTGGGCAAAAAGACAGGATTGCTGTCCATGTTCCTATAATAGAGTTTCCTAGTAACAATGTATACAAATTACACTTTAATTTATAAAGTTTTACCAATTTAGTACATTAGCAACTATTATCTTGCAAAATTAAAGATTTCATCTTTCAACTAAATATGCATAGGAGGCATAACTGTATATGATTTTTTACAAAAGCTTATAGTCATTGTTTGTCACATCATCCTCAATTCTACCTTCACAGTGTAGATATAACACTGTATTAACACTAGGAACTGTTGCCAATCAATATATTCAGTTGCACCAATAAGGAATAATCATATATAGCACATGATTTGCTACTATATTAAGTCCAATCTTTGATCAATTGTGAGAGGGATCCTCCATGTAATACCATATTACTTAGAACTTGATCAAAGCATAAAAAATCCTTAGTGAAGACAAGACTAGCATGTGGGCCAAAAAAATAGCTGTCCAGTCACCATAATCTTCATATTCGTCAATTCTTTTGATTTAATTATATTTTTATTTTACTCATTTTGGCTTCTGAAAACATGATAGTTAGTTGTGATAGGCACATAATTCACCGTATTTATTATAATATGGATATGAACAAGTTCTAATGTGTATGCATGTCTCTGAATTTTCACTTCCTTCAAGATAATTAAGACAATGTAAAAGCACACCCTATAAGTTAATATGTACAAATTTGATGTTGGGCCTTTGGTGTTATTTTTAATATGTATAGATCAAAGACTAATACTCTTGGCACATAGTTTTTCAAATTAAACCTTTCCAAACCACCCTTTTTCATGCCAATAATATTAAGTGTTATACAAACTAATTTAAAATTCAAAAGAGAGACCATAACAAATTAGGCCTCTACTATAACTGAATGACTATAAGATTCCTATAATGTCCCCTAATTGGGATATTCCCAGATTTTGCCCTTAAAGCGCAATCAGAATCCAAAATAAGAAATTTAATATGCTTAAGATTATAAATTTACCAATTGAAAATGCCTTTTATAAGATATGAATCCTGGTTTAGGTCCTGCACACAATATTAGTCACTAGAAATTGACATTAGCTCATAAGCCATGATAATATATATAATTAGTCCTTAGTAGACATCATGATATCTATGCACATTAATCACATGAAAATTCTACTTAATGCAATAGCCATTCCAATATGGACTCCCATAATAATCTTATTAGGAATTTGTTGAAATGCTTGCAAACTGCAGTCTCAAGGTTGGTCACCTTGTACTGCGAGAGCATGGAAGGTGGGTCGCCCTTCCATCCCTCAGTCCACCTTGGAGGCACTCCATCCTCCTTAATCAAGCCCAGGAGCACTCATTTTCCTCCGAGCCCACGAGTGTTGCATCTCAGGGTGGCGTGCTTGATAAGAGCGTGAAGACTACTTCCCTTCCACCAAGACCAAGAGCACACATTTGCCTCCCGGCCCACAAGGCTTAACCCCCTATGGGTGGCATACTCGATGCAGGTCTATCGAGCCTTCACCTCTCGTGAACTCGAAAGGTTGATTGACCACCTTGTTTGCAATCACTCCTCTAAATTCAAAATAGATTATTATAAGAATCTATTATCCATATTTATAATAAAGCAAGAATCATAATTACTTATAAGGATCAATAATCGTAATATATATATATATATATATATATATATATATATATATATATATATATAATTAAAGACTTACAATAATCCTCTTGCTAATAAATAATATTTATTTCAATGAGCTTCCAATTCTTATTCCTCTTTTTCCAATCTGTTGCTTGATTCCAATTGATGCCCCTCACAAATGATCCAACCTCCTTTATATATCCTTCATGGAGAGGGGGTGAATAGTCACACCCTTATAATCATTGCATCCCTTACAAAGGATGCACCCCTCTTTCAAGCGTTGCCTTTTTATGGTTTGTAACTTATTTATTTACCTGTTGTTGGGTGATCGCTGCCTCTAATCATCTTTTAATTATTCTAAGTCGGCCCCCACTACTCCCATTTAATTTATATTATTCTTTTTCCTAGGTTGGCCACCTTTATGCTATCGCTCAAGGTCTTAATTGGGTCGGCCTCATTAGGAAAAACTATTAATTATTTTCAATGCTTGGGTTTTTATATTTATTGCTGCAATTTTATTTGGTGAGGCATGGCAGCGTACTTGAGGAATAATGTAGGACATTACAGTGCACCCTGCCCAAGATTGCTTGTCCTCAAGCAATCACAAGCTCACAAGCTAAGAAACTTTTGAAGTTACCAAGATCCCAAGTCAACCTTTAGAGATTGCTTCTTCTTGTGATGTAATTAGCTTGTTATGATACTTTGATATAGTTAGGAATTGAAGACTCTATAGATAGTGATGATTGTCTTGGTTATGGGTTATGTATGACTCTACACTACAATGATGTCCTTGGAGAGTGGTTGTTAGTATACTTACCTCGACGATTAAAAACCATCCTCTACGGTATGAGGACAACTTATTGTCCAATATTATTCTAGCTTATGTACTTCTATTCTCTAATAACTTTTAATAACAAAACCAAGAGTTGGAAATTGGCAAGACTGGTTATTTAAGAAGTTTTCTCTCATTTCATTACCACGAGGATTTAGGGCAAGGAATACAAACTCTTGATTACCCTTGTTGAATCTAGGATGATAGAAAAATGTTTCATCCTTCGCCATGATGAATTACAAGAGTGTTGTGAATACCAAGATCCCACTCCTTTGTGCAAATTCACTTTTACATTTGAGTAAAAGGATCTAGATGTCCCTTACTATATGTTGGATCCTTTCTCCCTAACCAACCAAATGACAATTTCCCTTAGATAAAGCGTATTTCATCAAACCAAGTTTTGAGATGAGAATGATCCTAGGATTTGTGGGCTAAGGGCAGACAATGTAACTCAAAATAGACATATGTAACAATTTTGGGTGTAACTTGATTTGTATCAAATTTATCTAATGTACATGTATGCCTAATATTGATGTCTTTGATTTTTGATCAGGACTGTAGAGCTACTCTAATCAAGAAGGATTGAGGAGAACACCCTCCCTTGGATGAAATGATCTACTCTAGATATTAAATATAGAAGTGAATTTGGTCCACAAGACAAAATTCACTAGATCAATTTTGTAGTTTACAAGGCGGATCCATACATCGCCCTTGTTTCAATGAATGTGGGATAGATCATATGTAGTATGGTCTTAGTGTACATAGTGATCTTGTTAAAAATGAACAAATTACTCTTCATTGGAACAAGTGTGTTCCCCTCAATGAAGCTCAATGAATATATCATATGATAAATCTCAAAATATAAACTTCAAATTATTAAAATTTCTCTTAAGATCTCTCTAAGAGTCAAAATCTATTATTTGATTTACAACAAAATGTGTATGTTCCTAAAGACTCGAGTTGTCTTCATTACATTCTCTCAAAAATATTGTTTTAGCATATCAAAATTTGGTTGAATTTTAGACTTGGATTTCTATTATTATTTCTAATTCCAACTTGACATTCTGATAATGATTCATTCTACGATGTTTCAAATGAGGTGTTATGGATAAGACCAACATTCTAGATATATCATTTTGGAATATTCTTGTAGATTTTAATGTTATTAGTTGGCTTTTAAGAGATTGGCAATCCTAGGTATGATATCTCTTTGCACTTACATCTTGAAATTTGAAAGTAAGATAATCTTAATCCATCTTTGTATCTTTAGTTATGCCTAAGTTTTCATAAAAACTAGTGATGGCAATATATGTGGATTTCCATTTGACAATTGAAAGTCAGGCTATATTGTTAGATCTTATCATTAGCTATGTTAAGTTAATATGATTGATTGTTCCTTCATTGGGAATTTTATGAGATAAACCTTGTAAGATCACCTCTTGGTCGTTGTATTGAAAATGAATCTCCATCTTTTGGAAGTCTTGGTAGTATCTTCCTAAGGACTGCAACCATTGGATGCCTAAGACATCTGTGTCTCCTATATTTACAATGAGTAAGTCTTCTTTAATTGGATGCCTTCCCAAGGTGATGCTTAGTTGTGGCACCCTTCTTGTGCATGAGGTAGTAAACCCATCAGCCATGGCTACCTTAAAGCCCTCGAAATTTTCAGCTTCCAAATTCATTCTTATAACTAATCCTTCATCAATAAAGTTGTGTGTGGCACCACCATCCACTAGTACGGTCACCTTTTGTCCCTTAAGAACACTACGAATGCAGAAGGGGTGGTACCTAGATGCTTTTGAGATTGCAGCTAGGGTTCCATAGTCTTCTTCCTCGAACCTTCCATTCTTGCTTGGAGTTTCACTTTCTTCTTCCCATAGTTCGTCGTTGGATAATGCCTCTAGATTATGTGCTTGTCCTGGGCACTTATGTCCCATCTCCCATTTCCCCTTGCATTTAAAACACAATCCTTTCCTTCGAAGCTTTATCCTGTCTTCCCAAGTTGGTTGAGTTTGAGAAGGTAATGGTTTGGGTTACCAACTTCT
Organism: Sequoia sempervirens; assembly: GCA_007258455.2. NCBI lineage: Eukaryota > Viridiplantae > Streptophyta > Pinopsida > Cupressales > Cupressaceae > Sequoia > Sequoia sempervirens. The sequence continues at coordinate 4,530 of VDFB02330405.1, read as the reverse complement.
TTTATAGGGAGTTTGGTTCTATGATTGGGATGGCTTATTCTTGGGTTGGCTCTTCTCCTTTGTTGATGTGGTTTCCAATCGTAGGGGCTTTTGAATAGCATCTTGGAGGGTTGAGGCGTCAAAAGCACTCACCAAACCTCGAATTGTCTCTGCTAGCCCTTCAATAAATAGGTACATTAGTCTTTTCTCTGTAATCCCTAGTACCATGACAGAGATCCTTCAGAATTCAATAACATAGTCCTCCACAAACCCTTGTTGTTGTAATTGGGTTAATTCCTTGAAGTGCCTCTCGGGGTGTTTTTGGGCAAATCGGTCCATGAGCTTTTGTGTGAACTCATCATATGTCATATTTTGGTGTCCTTGCGTAATAATGCCATGGTGCCACCAATCATGTGCAACCCCTTCTAAATGTAAAATGGAAAACTTGATAGCATCTTCTTCTGTCATGGAACTAAGGAAAAGTAGGTATTCAATTTTTGGACCCATGAATGTGCTATGACATTTCCCGACCCATCAAAGTTGGGTAGAGTCATTTTACTCACCCTTTGGCATAAGTCTTTATTTGTTTGCATGTTTCCCTTCTATAGGTAGTTTGTGATCTTGTATCATAATATAACTCAAATGGGATATCTCTCTTAATTTCAAGGTCTAACCTTGAGTAGGCTACAACAATTTCATCATAATCGTTAATTTGTGGATTAGTTTCTTCTTCTTCTCTAGCTAGCCCTTCCCTAGGTAGAAAAGAGGGTCTTGTTGCCCTAGGTGTTGACCTTACTGGTGATACGTTGTTATTTTTTGAGTGGTTTGAGTTTACATCTCTCCCATTTGTTTGGATAGGCTTAAGGGTATTGATGGTATTATTCATGTTTTGTAAGGTTTGGAGCACTTGAGTTGTCCTTTCATTTTGCTCCATTAAGGCTCGAGTTGTTCTTTCATTTTGTTCCATGAAGGAACTCAAGTCGTTTCCTAGTTGTTCACTCATTTTGTTGTTTTGGTTAGGGTTGCCTTTTTCCAACAGTTTCCTTCTTTCTCTTTTTAAAGCTCTTTGAGTCCTTTGTCTTAATTGCATAAACTATCCTCTTTGATCCTCAGGATGGTAGGATCAAGGCTCTAATACCATTATAATGTCCCCTAATTGGAATATTCCTAGATTTTGCCCTAAAAGCACAATTAGAATCCAAAAAGAAATATATATTTAAATGAAAATAACCTTTATAAGATATGAATCCAGGTTCTGCACACAATATTAGTCACTAGAAATTGGTGTTAGCTCATAAGCAATGATAATATATCAGTCCTTAGTAGACATCATGATATCTATGCACATTAATCACATCAAAATTCAAATTAATGCAATAGCCATTCCAATATGGATTCCCATAATAATCTTATTAAGAACTCGTTGAAATGCCTGCAAACCGCAATCCCAAGGTTGGTCGCTCTTGTACTGCAAAACCCTGGAAGGTAGGCCACCCTTCCATCCCTCAATCCACCTTGGAAGTGCTCCATCCTCCTTGATCAAGCCCAAGAACACTCATTCGCCTCCCAGCCCACAAGCGTTGCATCTCGAGGTGGCATGCTTGATAAGAGCATGAAGACTACCTCCCTTCCACCAAGCTTGAGAGCACACATTTGCCTCTCGGCCCACAAGGCTTAACCCCCTATGGGTGGTGTACTTGATGGCAGGTCTGTCGAGCCTTCACCTCTCGTGAACTCAAAAGGTTGATCGGCCTTCCTGTTTTGCAATCACTCCTCTAAATTCAAAATAGATTATTATAAGAATCTATTATCCTTATTCATAATAAAGGAAGAATCATAATTACTTACAAGGATCAATAATTCTTGCAAGCATCATTATTGCATAATCGTATATAAACATACATATAATTAAAATAAATTAAAGACTTACAATAATCCTCTTGCTAATAAATAATATTTATTTCAATGAGTATCCAATTCTTATTCCTCTTTTTCCAATCTGTTGCTTGATTCCAATTGATTCCCCTCACAAATGATCCAACCTCCTTTATATATCCTTCATGGAGGGGGGGCTGAATAGTCACACACTTATAATCATTGCATCCCTTACAAAGGTTGCACCCCTCTTTCAAGCTCTGCCTTTATATGGTTTGTAACTTATCTATTTACCTAGTGTTGGGTGATCGCTGCCCTTAATCATCTTTTAATTATTCCAAGTCAGCCCCCACTATTGCCATTTAATTTATATTATTCTTTTTCCTAGGTTGGCCACCTTTATTCTATCATTGAAGGTCTTAACTGGGCCAATGCCTGGGTTTTTATATTTATTGTTGCGATCTTATTTGGTGAGGCATGACAGCGTACTTGAGGAATAAAGCGGGGCATTACAATTCCATTGTTCTTCTTTAAGATTTGACCAACAAATATTATTCATCTTTTTTGCTAGCAGAAATAAATGATGTTCCATTAAAAAGTGAAACATCTACTTTTTGCATGCAGATGAATAGAGAAAATGACAACTGCATAGGTGCAGCCATGTTCAACAGTATGTCCTTAGAGATAAGTGGGCAAGGATGGGTGTTCAAATATTCATGGCCACCTTCCTAGTCTCTATATTCATATTTAACACACATAGACACACTATTCAATAATTTGAAATTTCTATTAAAGTTTCCAATAAGACATCTAAAATTAAATCCCAACTGCTAAAGGCACAAAATTATTTTTTTTCATATCCCCCTGTTCGTTGTTTCCCTAGAAGCATATTGAGTGATCCCTATCATACCATTTCTACATCATTCTGCTTTAACCTAGCAAGTACTGATGTTTGATATTTTGTAAGGTCCCCTATTTGGGATATTCCTAGATTTTTCCCTAAAACAACAATTTCCAATCAAAGTAAGAAATGTCATACATTTAAGATTATAAATTTACCAATTGAAATGCCCTTTATAAGATATAAATCTTGTTTTAGGTCCTACAACAATGTTAGTTTCCAACATAATCCATGAGGTCAACTATTATCCATAAGAGTTAGAAATCGATAGTATTCATAATCTTCCTAACATATTCCTATAGTAACCATATTAGGAATTTGGTAGAAACCTCACAAACCACAATCTCAAGGATAGTTATCCTTGTATTGCGAGAGCATGGAAGGTGGGTCACCCTTCCATCCCTCAATCCACCTTGGAGGCTGGCTATCCTCCTTGATCAAGCCCAAGAGCACTAATAAGCCTCCCAACCCATGAGGCCTAAAACCCACCCCCTATGGGTGGCGTGCTTGATAAGAGCATGAAGACAACCTCCCTTCCACCAAGCCCAAGAGCACACATATGCCTCCCAACCCACGAGGTTTAACCCCCTATGGGTGGCATACTTGATGGCGAGTATGTCGGGCCTTCACCTCTCGTGAACTCGAAAGGTTGATCGGCCTTCCTGTTTTGCAATCATTTCTACTTAATTCAAAATAGATTATTCTACGAATCTATTATCCATATTCATAATAAAGGAAGAATCATGATTTCTTAAAAGGATCAATAATTGCTGCAAGCATCATTATTGCATGATCATATATTTACTTAATTCAAAATAGATTATTATACGAATCTATTATCCATATTCATAATAAAGGAAGAATCATGATTTCTTAAAAGGGTCTATAATTGCTGCAAGCATCATTAAATATATGATCATGCAATAATGCTGCTTGCAGCAATTATTGATCCTTTTAAGAAATCATGATTCTTCCTTTATTTACAAATGGATAATCGATTCGTAGAATAATCTATTTTGAATTAAGTAGAAATGATTGCAAAACAAGAAGGCCGATCAACCTTTCAAGTTCACGAGAGGTGAAGGCCTAACATACCTGCCATCAAGTATGCCACCCATAGGGGGTTAAGCCTCGTGGGTAAAGAGGCATATGTGTGCTCTTGGGCTTGGTGGAAGGGAGGTAGTCTTCATGCTCTTATCCAACACGACACCCATAGGGAGTGGAGGTTAGGCCTCATGGGCTGGGAGGCTTATTAGTGCTCTTGGGCTTAATCAAGGAGGATAGCCAACCTTGAAGGTTGACTGAGGGATGGAAGGGTGACCCACCTTCCATACTCTCGCAGTACAAGGATAATTATCCTTGAGATTGTGGTTTGTGAGGTTTCTACCAAATTCCTAATATGGTTACTATAGGAATATGTTAGGATGATTATGAATATGGTTACAATAGTCTTCTTGCTAAATATAATATTTATTCCAATTAGGATTCCTAATATTTCCAATTCTTATTTCTCTTTGTCCAATTTGCTTCCTTGATCCCAATCAATGCCACTCACAAATGATTCGCTCTTCCCTTTAACATCTTCCTTGGTGGGGAAGAGTCACCTCTTTCCACTAACATCCTTTCCTTGAAAAGGACACATCCTTTCAAACCCATCGCTGTCTTAAAACCTTTTCTTTTTATTATTAATTATGCCTTTGTAAAGCTAGTGCCCATGTCAATGCTTTTGTTTAATATTAATCAACCTTTTGTTTATCCAGTAACAATCTTGGTCT
>VDFB02330404.1:0-12749 GCA_007258455.2 Sequoia sempervirens | reverse complement strand
CCTCTATCCCTCCCACCCTACCTAGATAACTCCCTCTCTCTCTCTCTAACTCTATATATATTGTAATATATAATATATATACTATATATAGTGATGCAGGAGCATCCAACGGTGTAGGGAAATCCTGCATCACCCAAAAAAATGTTTTCCTTAATTTATTTAGTTGTTTTGAGTTCCATAATGGAACTTAAGGGGTGCAAGATAGTCAAAAGTCAGAAAAGGTGAAAAATGGTTACTTACTATTTTTAGTAAGTCAGCCTAAATGGGATTGTATGGACCTAAAAATTTACCCTAAGGAGTAGAACTAAAAAACATTTTCTGTCGTGAAAGAATCATCTCAATACCTTGCATGGTTTGGGAGATATTAAAGTTTTTGTCTTGAGAAATTTCTCCAATGTAGCTTCAAATTTAGATATGAAAACCTTAGAGGCTCGAAATAGCTCAAAAAGTGGATGAACCGATCTTTGATGGGTTCATCATTGTAGATCTCTTTGAAAACTTTCCAATGATATGTTATAATAGAAAAACAGACACCCAGATCAAAAGTTATGGCCCTGCAAAGTTGCCCCGCTAAAAAAGTGAATTTCATTAAAATTTCTTCCTAGGCAAGAAATCAAATGGCGAGACTTTTGGCACCAAAACAAAAGGGAAAGTTACACTTTCTGGAACATTCTAGAGCGGTTGTTGGGGTAAAATAAAAAGGGTTAAGTGGGGGTTGTAGAAGGTGGCTCCATTAGTGCAGATTGTGGCTCTGAATAATATATTTTGTTTTTCAGAGTTGATTTTGTTGTAATGAATCAAGTCCATGAGGCTGTAGCATGTAAGTTTTGAATTTGTAATTTGAAAGTGAGTTATTTTTTGTATCACAACTTCTGTGTTGGTATGTATTGCTGTGATTTGTGTGGATTTCAGGCGGTGTGTCCCTCATCAAGTGGTATCAGAGCAAGTTTTCCTGTGTGTAAATAGATCGCCGAATGTGAGGCAGTTTTCACCAGGGCTTGTGGTTGTGGGTTTCTATGAAAAGTAATCAGAATGCCTCTGCGAAGAAACTGTGGTGGTGGGAGAAATTTTATTGTACTAGAAGAGGTTTTAGAGGCCTACAAAGACAAGTTCAAGCGTTGCAAGAGGAGATGAAAGTGAAGATGAAGTTGAAAATGAGGAACAATTTGAATAAGAACAAGAAGTAGAAGATCCAGAGCAAGTCAAATTATTTAAGGCCATCTCTAAGATTGGGAAAAGGCCAAAGATTGATATTTCTTCATTTTTTGGAGATCTTAACCTAGAAGAGTTGATTGATTGGATCAACGATATGGAGTACTTTGAGTATGAGGAGGTGGAAGATCCTGAGAGGGTCAAATTTACAAAGACCAAGTTAAAGGGTCATGTAAATATTTGGTGGAAAGAGGTACAACTAGAAATAAATCGAAGAGGAAAAGAGAAAATAACAAGATGGGATCGTATGGTGGACAAATTAAAAAGACAGTTCATTCCTGTGGATTATGAGCTAGATTTGTTGAAGAAGATGCAAGGGTTGAAACAAGTGGGAAAATATACCAAGGAGTATACAGAAGAATTCTACCATGTCTTGAGCAGAACATGCCATTCTGAGGCCAATAAGGAGAAAGTTGCTCGTTACATAAATGGGTTGAAGCTAAGTACTCAAGAAGAGTTGGGTCTGGTAAGAATGTCTACCATTGAAGATGCGTATCAGTTTTCTTTGAAGGTAGAAGCAAATTTGAATAGAAGATTTGAAAGTAAGGAAAGAGGTGGGGGTCGTGGTGGAAAGACTAGTGGATGGTCATATGGGGGTTGAAATGAAGATCAAAAGAAGGGTGAAGGATCAAGTAGCAACCAAAACCATAAAGGAGATAACACCTACTGTCCTCATGATCAGAATAATGGAGACCAAAGAGGAAGAGGAAGATCTATACAAGGACCAGGAAGAGGAGGCTTTTGTGGAACTTGTTTCCAATGCAGAGAAGGACATAGAGCCTATGAGTGTCCTCAACATTAAGGAAGGACAAATAGAAGACCTGAGGGTAATGCACAAATTGTACATGTAGATGAAGATGTCGATTCTTCAAATTCTGAGGATGAAGAATGAGGAGAGGTTCTTATTGTATAACTGAAAATATGTTATACTTCTATGAATCCTTGCATGCAAGGATACTCAATAATGAGTCCTTGCAAATCAATTCACAACTCTCTATCCGAGAAGAGCAGGGATTGATATTGTGGCCCTCAGATTGACCTAGTTACCCCTGCAAATACAGTCTCAGAACGAGAGATTCAAAGAGGAGAAGCAAGAATGCCAATCTCCATGAATCCTGTTCTTGCAATGCAACAATGAAAACTAATCTAAATGACTGTAAAATGCAATAAACAAAACTAATTTATTGAAATGAAAATTGATCTACATGCAATGCCATAAATGAATTACTTTTGCAAATTAATCTACTATGAAGATTAAGCTAAAATGTAATATTAAACTATATGCTCTAAAACTAAGATGCTTATAAAATCAAACTAATGTGTAATCTCAAATGATAAAATTCAAGAAAAATTGTAGCAGTAAGTCCCATGTGTAAAAATTGCATTTTTGAAATGAAAATGAGAGGGCTCATTTTATAGGCAAAAGTGGAATTGAAGGCAAATTCAAGCAATGTGGGATAAATAGAAAAATAGAAACAAATCTTGATTGGAATTCTTTAGTTTATTTCCCTTTAACCCATTTGTTTCATTTTTTCATCGCTGTGGTATTCTTGAGATATATTTTCATTTATTTTATTTAATTAAGATGATAATATCTCTTTAATAAAATAAAATAAGATTATGTAATTTAGAAATGAATATTAATAAAATAAATAAAATAATTTAATTAAAAAATAGATTTAATTAAATAGCATCATTTTATTTAAGTAATATTAACTTCAATTAAATAACATTATTTTTATTTATTAAAAGGGATTTATTTCTTTGATTAAATAAAATTAATGAAGCATTCAAACCTTAGGGAAAATTGAAACATTTGAAATAGTTATGAATTGATTAAGAAATTTGATTTGAAAATGCAACAATCATTGATTCAGAAAGTTGATGTTGACAAATTAAATAAATGGGGCCCAAAGTCTAGGTGACCATTTTAGGTTGCATACATTTGCCCCTCTTTGACTAATGTGAGGTCGACTCGGGATCACATGCAGTCAAAGAATGAAGTTGCAATGTGAGATCGATTTGGGATCACAAAACAACTCAGATGTGAGGTCGACTCGGGATCACATCTGGACAAACATAAACAAAAGGCCTTTGAACATGAGGTCGATTCGGGATCACATCCAAAGTGAGAGATAAGAATCTCAAGCAAGGTTGCCCCAAGAGAAGCAATTGATAAATTGATAAAGTTGAATCAAGGATTGAAGTTTGATAGGTACTGCCCCCTCGTGATCAAAATCGAAATGAGATAGAGGAGAAATAATAAATTGAAAAATTTGATCAAATCAAACAAAAGATAAGGTTCTTGATGTAAGATGAAAAATATAAGAATCACGTAACCGTAGATCAGCAAGAAAATTATGCCCTAAGGTTGAATTAGAAGAAAAGAAGTGGGGTGAAATCGAATGGAAGATAGAAGTTTGGAGGAAATGGAAAGAAATGGAGAGAAGGAAGAGAATCTGCCTCAATAAAGAGGATGCATCAAAATCAATCAACTGTTTAAGATAGGGAATTTCGATTGAGATCATGAAAGAAGATAAGGAAATGAAGAACATGATCACAGTTGATGAAAAATCCACAAGAAAGATGAAGGAAACCCTCTCAAACCCATAATACAGCCTAAAAGTGCAAATTAACATGAAGTCTAAATAATGCAAGCTACATGAAAATGCAAAGGTGTACTTGCAATAGGGTAACATAGGTTTTTGTGTTCATCATTCATTAGAGAATGTAAGAGAACTTATTTTGCATCATTGGGCCATTATCATCGGACATCTGGACAATCACACAATCATCACTAGTCACAAACTAACTATGAAGATATGAATGTGATTTATATCAGCTTGGAATGTGGAAAGATTCTAACATGAGCATCAAAGACATGAAGGTCAAGATGACTACAATGTTAGCTTACCCAATTTAATGTAGCAAAACCATGCTCGCATCAAGACATAAACGCCGGGATTACCATGAGAATGGTTGTGCAAAACATTCAAGGATGATGCCATAAATCTCTTAAGTGTGTCAAGGAGACAACAAGAGATACTGAAGAGGTTCAAGACAACACCCATAAGTAGAAAGCAAAAATAAAAACATGCCCCATGCCCCAAGTCCTCTAGCTATGCATCACGGAGAGACTTATTAGACAAGGACACTCAATGAAAATCAATATCAGTCAACACACAAAGAAAAGATCATGGCATATCTCGAGCATTAAGTGTTGCAATTAAAAATTTTTAAGTGTGTAAACTGATACTGAGTTCCAAGGATAAGGATCGAATGCTTGCAAGTAGGTAAGATCACATGACCGAACTAGATAAGACCAAACTGATAAGTGTTGAAAAACACACGATGTCAGGGGTTGTGATGAAAAACACAGTTGGGTTAGTGTTGAAAAACACTGTTTGCGAGGTGTCCTAAAGACAAGCATATCCAAGAGACCAAAGCTAAAACAGTGATGCCCCAGACAAAGACAAAGACCAATCTCCAAACCAAGGCAATAAGGACAAGGCATGATGGAGAAAGGCTAAGTGCCCAGGATGCATGCTAAGAAATAGGGATGCAAAGGCCCTTGGTAGCCTGCTTCCGTAAGCAATTTTCACCACTTGGAAGAATTTTTTTAGGACTTTTATATATATTTTTTTGTTTTATTTTTTGAATCTTTAATTTTTTTTAGTCAGATCAGCGGGGTTTTTCATTATTTTTTAAGAAATTTCGATGTTGATCTCTCAAATAGTGCATGCTAGTGCAAAACGGATTCCACAGATGTGCTCAGAAGGCGCAAAAACCCCTATTTTCATATAAAATATGATAGGGTTTGCTGAAAATTAATTTTTTAGTGTTTTGAAAAATTTCAAAACAATTGTCAGAAAAATCCGTACGGATCCGTACGGACACATCTATTTATGTACCATTTTGATTTCTGTGTTACCTCGATTTTCGTGCATGAAGGTTCAGCTAAATATTTTATTAATTTTTTTCATCTTTAAATTAATAAAATTTTTGGTTTAAAGCCTAAATGAGCATATTTAGTAAAATGGTCATATCTTGAGCATATGGTCTTCGTTTTTCGAAAACGAGATATCGTCGGAAAGCTGCTTCCGACGCCGTTCCAGTGGTACTGGTATTTTTTTTCTGATTTTGCCATTTTGATACATTTTTCGCCTGTCAAAGCCAGAAGTTGTTGTTTTCACTCCGGAAGGCGTAACTTTTGCATCCTGGCTCTGTTTTTCGAAAACAAATAGGCGTTGGAAAGCTGGTTCTGCCCTCTTCTCAGATATCAGACCTATTTTTCGCAAAAAAATTACCAGATATCTGATTTATTTGTCAGAACTCAGCCTTTATCTTTTGAGTTATTTTCTTGGAAAACGTGCAATCAGGAGTTTTTTTTTAGATCCAAGAGGAATTTTTTTTTTTTAATTTAGATTAGATTTTTAATTTTATTAATTTAGATTAGTTTTGTTTTAAATTTTTTAGTTTAGTATTAGATTAATTTAGTTTAACTTTAGTTTTGTTAACTAATTCTTTTTAGATTAATTTTTGACTAGATTAAATTAGATTTTTAATTAATCTCTTTTTTTGATAGATTCCAACTTTTGTTCTTCTGGTTCTTTTGATTTTTTTTTTTTCACAGCATAACAGTTTCTGCAGGACGCCAGTCAAAGAACTTGAAACACACTAACGGTTTGATTGCAGGACGCGTGACAAAGACTTGAAAACAAACACTTACGCTTGTCAAAGATCTTATTTAAAAAAACATTGTGTTTGTTTTCCTGCTTTTCAATTCACATAGTCTAATTAGGGCTTCATTAAAATTCTTAGGAGTTTCGATAGTGAGTAGGGAATTTGGCTCTTTGTTACATGGAGGTGATGACCATGGACAAATCCAGGCTCTTGATGATCTTACTAATATGACGAACTCTTAGGGAGCGGAGCAAGGTAGTGAATCTTTAGCACTTTCACTCGTCAGGGGATTATGCTCTTCTCTCATTGAGAGAATCAGAAACCCAAAAGCGTGTGGATTTGGTGAAGTGAAACTAGCTCAGTGATTAAGGTTGTTTAGCATGTTTGGGTAAAGAGACGGGCTAGAGAAGTATGCTCTTCTCCTTTTGGGAGAATCAGAAAATCAGAAACCCGAATCCGAGCCATGTCCAGTGTCACCTTTAGAGGGCCTGCTGGAAGTTGAACCTCGGGGAATGACCCAAGTGAGTACACACCTATCGCCGGTGATTCCACCTCACTATAATAAAGAACGTCTTGTTGAGTCTAAAGACTCCAAGACCATAGTAACTTCTTTTCCATGACTTGGACGATCATCATGGAAAAGCTCTGTTTATTGCACTGAGCGGCGCCGCTCCGAGCCCTGCTTGCGGGGGTGTGTGATTTTTAGGTGTTGGTGTGGCTGCGAGGCCCGAGCTCTGTATCAGAGGCACAGAAGGTTATTGTGAACGGAAGCCAAGTAAAAACCTCTTAGTTGATTTGCCCTGCGGTTCGCTCAGAATGAGTGTCGCTGTAGGAAGAATCTCCATATGTTGATCATACGAGATTCCCATCATAGGCATACACACGGTTTGGTTTGTAACACGGCCCCTGCTACAAGGGGTAACCTTTGAGCATTACACTGTTGAATCCTTGGAAACACCAAAAACATGGGTGCCCTCTAGGGGGTGACACGGCTGTGTGAGGTGCACGTATGCACATAAGAAATGGGGCAAAGGTTTTGGCTTCTCACCATTTTCTTTGGTAGGGATAGCTATGTGTTTGTTTTGAGTCTTAAACATTGTCCAAACATCTTCAAACAAGACTCCCTCGATACTATCAAGTTGCTTTGTCCTTGATAGATCTGTTATCGACACTTTTGTATCACGGCAATGCGATTGAAACCTATGTGCTTGATCAAAAATACGTTGATATACTTAGCGATCTTTGAAAACAAACAACAAGCCTTTGAAATACTGAGCTCTTGATTAGGTGACTTGTCCGGTTTAGGAGCACATTGCAGCCCATTTGGGTTTATATTGATAGCCGACCTTTTAATTAGTGATCCTTGATCTCATGGCGATTTTGCTTGAGATTGTGGCAAATTAGAATTGTTCTGTCAAATAGATAAATTTTGGGCCTCTTTGATAACACACTTGAAGTGCTAGTAGTCTCCTTGTCCACCATTGCATACAATTCAAGCTGGTACGCTTTGTGTAAGTCATCCTCCTGATCCACTTATGTGCTAGGGTGTTCACCCAAGAATTGAGCACCTCGTGGCGGTGTTGGTTTGCACCTATTTTGCAGCAGTTCTATTTCATCTCTCTCCGGACAAAGAGAAACTTTTGCTATCCCTGATGCGGTATTGGCGTTTCTTAAATTATTACGTTTTACACGAACTCTCACCGTAATGGAGTCTGGCAGGGTGTAGGTGAGCCAAGGCGACCTGGAATGGTATTTAACCAAGTACTTGATTCGGACTTATTAGAAAGAAGGAAAAAGGAACCAATATTTGACCCGATCACCCGAGTGGGTCTGAAACCTATTTTGACCCAAAGAGCCATTTTAGTGACTTGAGTACCCCCTCAGCACCTTCTCACTTAGGTATGGATATGAGTTATACTATCACTCGGCGGGAGAGGGAAGCCATGGATCAAAATCTTGATGATATCTATGAACAACACAGAAACAATATGATATTTGGAAATTCTTCTCATGATGATCAACCTGGTTCACCCCTCATTAATGCAAGATATTTGGATGCCCATCAATGGGATGAAAGGTATAAGAGACGAGCTCACCAAGAACAATGGTCACAACACGAAGACCAAGACAATGAACCTTGTGATGCTCATGTCAATACAACGTATACCAATGACTTGTTCAAACAGTCTAGACCAAGCTCACCACTTCAACATACCTCAAGGTTCACAAGTGATAGGCTCAAAAGAATTGAACGCGAAAAGAAAGCCTTTCTAGATGAACAAGCTGCAAAGCAAGAAAATTTTAGACAACTTGAGGAAGAGAGCCAAGCTTTATTAGAAGTACAAAGGAAACTCGCTCAAGAGGAGCAAGATAGGCAGTTAGCCCACCAATTAAACAAACAATACAATACAAGGGGTGCTAACAGTGGACATAATTCTCCTCCCTCCACCCCTTCCAGAACACCAAGAAGTAGAAGGCGGTCAAGGACCCCTTCTAGATCTCCTAGTCCTAGAGGAAGAAGGGCATCTCAGTATGCTCACTATAGGAGGAAAACTCCTCCCAGAAATTCAAGACCACACTCCCAACATGTACATCCTGGTTCCCAACATGGAGGTGGTAGCTCACATTATGACTTTGATACTCAAGACTTCATGCGAATACAACAAGAGCCTATCTTCCAACAGTATGTGGAGAGGTATTTGGAACAAAACAAAGATAAGTTCTTGGAAAGTATAATCAACAAGGGTGCCAGAGTCCCTTATAATTTTGATGTGGACAACAAAATACAAAAGAAAAATCCCTCTCAAGAGGAAGAAATCCGCCAAATGAAGCAAATGATGGAGAAAATGATGCAACCTAAGAGCTCATTCTCACTAGACTCAATTTTTCCTAATCCATTCGACAAGAGTGTTAGTATGAAAGATTTTCCAAAGAGGGTGGAATTCCCACAATACGATAAATATGATGGCAGTGGTGATCCACATGACCATGTGCGTCAGTTCTATACTATGAGCTTTGAATTCCATTAGGATGACTCCTATTTGATGAGGTTGTTCCCTAGGAGTCTTAAAGGACAAGCAATGGAATGGTTTACCAATATCACTCCTCCTGTCAAGAATTTTAGAGAACTTGTTCATAGATTCGTTCAACACTTCACATATAATCTGTCAAGATCTGTTACTATGTTGGACCTATGCAACTTGAAACAAAATCAGGGGGAACCCTTTGTTACCTTCTTGCAAAGGTGGAGGAGACAATGCTCTCGGTATCCTAGGATGATCCATGAGGATGAAAAGATTGACATACTTGTTAGTAATTTGGTGCCTGAAATGAGATATGAGATCAAAAGATAGTCTTCACTTCCTTTGATACCATGATTGAAACTACATGCTGCATTGAGGATGTTCTAAAAGAACAAGGCATTTTGACCAGACATAATAATAATACCAACAATGGTCAACACAACAATAAGGATAAAGGGAAGAACAAATAATTGGAACAAAAACAAACAAGTTGTCAATGATGGAGTTGTGGATTCTTCCCAATCAAGAGATCAATAAAATTTAATTTGATATACAAAGGGGCTAATGAAGCTTTTAATGCACCTCCACAACAAGAAAGTAAACCAAGATATCGTGAGAGGCCCAAAACCGTAATGCATAATTTACCAAAATTGGGTGACCTATATGAGGATATTCTCAAAACTCCTATTGCCACACCTGCGAGATCCTCGATCCTACAAAATTTCATTCCGATCCTAAGCCATACATTGGTGGGATGATGGCATCTCAGAATTTCTATAATGGCCTCCGCCATACTCAAGTTGAAAATTGTTGAGGATGTTTGATATCCAAGATTTTATAGAAAGTGGAAAGCTTCAAGTTGATGGCCTAAATACCAATGCTGATCATAAGGCTTTTAAGGAACCTTTTCCTAATTATGACAAGGGGGAAACCTCTAAATCACATAATGGAAAAGCTGCAATCAACTACACCTATACAGTGGCAGAAAATGTGATAAACATGCTTGAAGCTGTGGAGCCAAGTGTTAATATGATAAGGAGTAAGGACCCGCATGGTTATGACTCTCCGCCTATTTTTGACAACCAACCTGTTGTGGTGCTGAGAGGTCCTCATTCTAGGTTATCTTCCCAAGCCCTTAATGCTGTTACCAGGAGTCAAGCCCCTATTATTCTCAGAGGGCCTAGTTCAGGTCCATCCAACAAATCCAAGCAAGTGGCATCCAAGAATGTCACTATAAAGTCCGCCACTGCTCTCAAACCAAACTACAATCTTGTAGATTAGTTACAGAAAACCCCAGCACAGATCTCAATCTTAGAGCTTCTAGAGTTGTCCCCTAGACATAAGCAGATCCTTGAGGACGCTTTACGCACATCAAATGTCCCCAACAACATTGATATAGACCAATTCCAAGGCATGGTAAATCACATTACTAGCCCACATTACCTCTCTTTCTCTGAATATGATGACAAATCCCTAAGCCATCCACACAATCTTGCCCTTCACATTGAAGTCATGATTCATAAAACCCGTGTCAGGCGCATGTTGATTGATGGGGGTGCTGGGTTAAATATCTGTACTTTGAATTTGTTAAAAATTTTGGGCTATTCAGAGCAAGTGATCGACACTAGAAAGAAGATCACCATAAAGGCCTATGATGAGGCAGAACGAAGTTCTAAGGGGTTGGCTGTCCTTCCTGTCAGGATTGGCCCAGTTGAAAAAGATATCTTGTTTCAAATTGTTGATACCGGACCCCTTGCATACAACATTTTATTGGGTAGACCATGGATTCATGATATGCAGTCAGTGCCATCTACCTACCACCAGTGTGTTAAGTTCCCCTACAATGGAACATAAATTTGCATACCAGGGGATAACACCTTATCAATTAACTCAATCTCAGCTAATGTTCATGTCCCTCTTAACCGAGCAGCAGAGGATTATGAAACAACTTTAACAGACTGCCAAAAAAAATTTAAGTCAGTAGACCTTGGCATGGGGGGTATCAACTTGACTCTTTTGCAAAGATGCCTGTTTCCCCTAGGAAATATGGAAAGCCTTCACAGGAGATGAAACCATCATCTTCAGCAATGACACTATTTGACAAGTTTGTTGAATCCTCAGTACCAATACAAGATGAAAAAGAGGAAGTAGCTATTCGAGATTGGATATACAAAGAGGAGAAATACCAACATAATGAAAATTTCTCCCCCTCTCCTAAGTCCTATGGGAGAGGATATAATTTTGTCAAGAAGATGGGTTATCCAGGATATGGCCCTCTTAGTCACAGGTTAGATGCTAGAGCCGAACCACTCAATCATGATCTTTTTTCACGTAAGTCTAAGAAACCGGTTGGCCTAGGCTTTATGAACAACAATAAATGCACTATCCCCATTTCTGATAGGAGGGATAGTAAAGATGACACAGAATATGTACCAGATTTGACCAATCAACAAGACATAATAGATGATTGGGTACCTTCAACAAATCTCCTTTGGGAAGATTCAAGAGATTTAATAATTGATAGTCCTCCTATCTCATTTGCAATAGATAGTGACTATATGAATGCAAGATTGACTATGGATAGTGTCTCCATCCCAGCTGCAATGGATGGTGATAATTCAGATAATTTTGTGATTGAGCAAATTGCTAGAGGAGAAGAGCCTCTTCCAAATCTTGAGGCTTCTACATCATGAGGCTCCAACAATAATTCAGAAATAGACTCTCATGAGTTTGAATGGGATTCACTCTCAGATGCAACAGTTGACTTGGATATGGATGTTGTCCATGCTTATAGTTCTCAACCTGATGTAACTGACGAGTCATGTGTTAGATTAGAAGATCGGAACCCACATGTCACATTAGTAGACGATTCTTCGCTTGCTAGGATAAATTCTGATTTAGACACTTTAGAGGGAAACTTGATAGATTCCAATTCTACAGTCACCAGAGATGACACCACCTATATCCTTAACCTTGAACCGGTCATCAACCTACCCCTTTGCTACAATCTCTGAACCTGATTGGTCTCAACGCTACTACAAGAGCCCTAACTCTTGACATTTCACAACGATTGGCGAGCTCACCTTTCGCTATCTAAAATGCCATTGAACTCAGAGTCTTCCACCGCTGAACCGGCACGCGATGATAGAACCTCGGCGACCGCAATCTTTAGTCACAAGATACAAAGAAAAAAGAGTTCCATGGCTAAAACTACTATAAAGGTGGCCGGAATCCAAAAAGTAAAAATAAAAGACGTGATCCAAAGGTGAAAACCTCCCAGAGGTGCACCACGGATGAGGTAATTTGAGGTCTCCCAAGCTATTTCCAGGACAGATCATCAGTATTGGTTGAACCTACAGAAGCTGTTAATTTGGGCACAGAGGAAGTTCCAAAAATTGTACACTTGGCTAAATCTTTATCACCTGAAGAAAAGAAAGCCTATACTAAGTTCCTCCAAAAGAAGGAAATTAACTTTGCATGGACATACTCAGACATGCCAGGGTTGGACACTAATCTCATTATGCATCATTTGTCCATAGCTCCAGGTGTGAAACCAGTCAAACAGAAGTTGAGAAAAATGCACCCTCATATAGCTCTTTTAGTGAAAGTTGAATTAGAAAAGCTCCTTGGTGCAGGATTCATTAGAGCCATAGACTATGCTGACTGAATTTCCAACATTGTACCTGTTTCTAAACATGATAAAACCATTTGAATCTGCACAGACTTTAGAGATCTTAACAGAGCAAGCCCAAAGGATGATTTTCCACTTCCTAACATAGACATGATAGTGGACATGACAGCGGGATATGAGATCTATTCTTTGATGGATGG
>VDFB02330403.1:0-13587 GCA_007258455.2 Sequoia sempervirens | reverse complement strand
TTTCTGCCTGCTGAACTGCAACAATTGTTCTTGAAAATGTCCATATTAACACATTTTAGGTAAAAGTTAAAATGTCTTAGATTTGATAATGGTGGTGAGTATTTCAGCAAATATTTTTAAGATTATTGTTCCTCTAATAGTATTCTTCGAAAAAAAATGGTTCCAAGGACTCCACAAGAAAATGGAGTGGCTGAGCGCATGAATAGAACAATAATGGAGCATGCACGGACTGCGAGATTACATGCAAGGCTGCCATTAAACATGTGGGTAGAGGCTGTAAACACTGCTATTTATTTAATTAATAGAGGTCCCTCTAATCCCTTGGGTTTTGGTATTCCAGAGGAAGCATGGACAGGTAAGAAGGTGGGTTATTCTTTTCTCAAGACCCTCAGTTGTGAAGCATTTTCACATGTAGATTATGAAAATAGAACCGAGATTGATGCAAAATCAAAGAAATGTATATTTGTTGGAACTAGCATTGATGAATTTGGTTATAGGGTCTAGTATTTTGAAAATATGAAAATTGTGAGAAGCAAGGTTGTCATATTCAATGAGAAAATGTTGTACACATATTAGTTGCAGCAACATGAGAAGAAAGAAAATGATTATGAAGTGCTAGATGATACACCGAACATCGATGTTCCAGTGGTTCCTCATGCTCCGCAACAACAACAACAAATACCACAAACTCCAGTGAATGTTAGATGATCCTCAAGGATAAGTAGACCTCCATAAAAATATTCTCCATATTTGTATTCTATTTTATTAACTGATTCTAGTGAACTAAAATGTTATGATGAAGCTATGCAGGTGGATACCAAGGTTTAGTGGGAGCATGGAATGGAAGAAGAAATGGACTTCTTTTTGAAAAATCAGACTTTAGACTTATACAAGTTTCCTGCAGATAAAAAGGCTTTACCAAACAAATGGGTTTATAGGCTAAAAGAGGAGGATGGAGGTAAGAAAAGATTTAAAACCAAGTTAGTTGTAAAGGGATTTGCACAGAAAAAAGGGTATTGATTTTGATGAGATTTTTTCTCCATTTGTTAAAATGACTTCTATATGCACTATTTTAAGTATTGTGGCTACTGAAGATTTGTATTTGGAACAACTAGATGTTAAAACAACCTTTCTCCATGGTGATTTGGTAGAGGAAATATATATGGAACAACCACAAAGATTTGAGGTCAAAGGTTAGGAGAAATTGGTGTGCAGATTGAAGAAAAGTTTATATGGCTTGAAGCAAGCACCTCGGCAATGGTATATTGAATTTGATAGCTTTATGACTGAGCATGGCTATAGTCGGTGTAATTTAGACCATTGTGTTTATTTTAAGAGGTTAGATGATGATAGCTACATTATTTTATATTTATATGTTGATGATATGCTTGTAGTGGGCTCTAGCATGGATCACATAAGGGAGTTAAAACAACAATTAGCAAATTCATTTTCTATGAAGGATTTGAGGGCAGCGAAAAAAATCCTTGGTATGAATATTACAAGAGATAGGAAACACAAAAAATGTTTTTATCTCAGGCTGATTATGTTGAAAAGGTGTTGCAGAGATTTCATATGGAGAATGCAAATGTTGTCAGCACACCTTTTCCCATTCATGTCAAATTGACTAAGGATATGTGTCCAAAGACACATGAGGAGGAAGAAAAAATGTCCAAGGTACCATATGCTTCAGCTATAGGAAGTTTAATGTATGCCATGGTATGCATGAGACTAGATATTGCACATGTCATAGGAGTTGTTAGTAGGTATATGAGTCATCCCAGAGTTGAGCATTGGAATGTGGTAAAATGGATTCTCAGGTATTTGAGAGGTACATCCAATAAATGTTTATGTTTTGGGAGCTCTAACACTGATTTAAAAAGCTATGTTGACTCAAATTTGGCAGGGGATATAGATACTAGGCATAGTACCATAGGCTATGCATTTATAGTTGGTGGGACAAAAGTGAGTTGGATTTCTTGGTTGCAAAAGGTGGGTTCTTTATCCACCATGGAGGCAGAGTATGTTGTTGCAACATAGGCAACAAAGGAGATGATATGCCTGCAAATTTTCATGGAAGAGTTGTGCAAACAACAAGCAGAAAATCACTTGTTTATAGACAGCCAGAGTGCTATACATCTTGCAAACAATTCTTCCTTTCACTCTAAAACCAAACAAATATAGTTGAGATATCATTTCACTTGGTCAGTGTTGGAGGATGGATAGGTAAAGTTGGAAAAGATACATATAGATGCCAATCAAACAGATATGTTTACAAAGGAAGTTACAAGGGAGAAGTTGAGCTCCTCTTCAGCTTTGGTTGGTCTTCTAGGTTAAAAGTACAACATAGCAATAGGGTCCAAGGTGCTTATTTTAAGTAGGAGCTGTAAGTGCAGTGGTGTCATCCAGGATCAGTCTCCAAGTGGGAAATTGTTTGGTGTGGAGCCTGATCAGTCTCCAAGTGGGAGATTGTTGGTATGCGGTGACTGATCATTCTATATTGTACACTCTTGATGTATCCTCATTAAGGTCTAAGGCTGGCCTAGGCCTCGGGTGGGGGTTTGGAGTCAATAGCCCTCGAGGAAATTTTGTTCTCCTTTTTTCACATCATCACCGAAAAAGGAAAAAATTGACTTTGTAGAACCCTAATTCTAGAAGCTTCTAAAAAGCTTATTATAAGTGGTTGGGATGGGAGTTGTAGTAGGGAATTATTTGCGAGATTGTAATATTTTTTACATTGGATAATAAAATCATTGGATGGCTGTGGTTTTGTGGATGTAGCCCATATTAGGTGAACCACGTTAAATTCTCTATGTTGTGTTATTTATGCTATAATTTCCTGTGTGTTTTATTTCTCTATTTCATTGATCAAATCTGCATTTAACTGTTAGATATCTACCTTCTAACCCTAAGATGTGGATGTATTTATAATCATGTACAAGCATAGTAAAGTATTTAGTAGCATTCCTCCAAGAAGATTGCCAAATATAATATTTGATCATGTCATTGAGTTGAGAGAGGGTGCTAAGTCTATCATCACTACTCCCTACCACTACCCTAGGAGACATAAGGAGGAAATAAAAAAGGACAATGAACTATTAGAGATGGGAAAAATTACACCTAAATCGAGTCCCTTCTCTTAATATGTGGTTTTGGTGAACAAGAAATATGAAACAATGAGAATGTACATTGATTACAAAAAAATTACCAAGAAGACTATCAAGAATCGATACCCATTCCCAAGATTGATGAATTAACAGATGAGAATCATGGATCAATATATATATTAAAAATAGATATTAGATCAATCTACCATAAAATTATAGTCCAAGAGGAGGATATTCACAAGATGGATTTTTGGTGTCACTATAGACACTTTGAGTTTTTAGTCATGTCATTTGGGTTGAAAAATGCTCTAGTAACTTTCAACTCATCTATGAATGCAATTAGGAAATATTTTCCTTGTCTTCTTTGATGATATTTCAATTTACAAAAAAATATGGGATGAGTAACTATGACACTAATAAAGTGTTGATAATTTTAGAAGTACAAATGTTATTTTCTAAGTAGTTAAATTGTGATTTTTTTATGACACAAATCTTGTATCTAGGTCACATAATCAATGCAAAGGGAGTGCAAGTGGATATGGAGAATATCAAATCAATTTGGTACCAACCTCTCTCAATGACCTTCACACAATTCCTATAGAGATTCTTCAACCTTTGTAGATACTTTAGGAATTTTATTAAGGGTTTCTCTAAACTAGCCACACCCTTAACCAACCTAGCAAATAAGGGAGCTTCTGCATAGACAAAGGATAAACAAAAATAACTTGACAAACAAAAAAGGTAATGATTTTGCATCTTATATTAGTAATTATATATTTTACTTTTCCTTTCACAATGGAATTTTGTGCATTAGGAGAAGGAATTTGGGTCATGCTCATGTTGAAAGAATTCCCAATTACTTTTGAGAGCTAGAAACTCATAGATGTATAAAGATGGTTCTCCATCTATGATAAATAAATTCTAGCCATCATGCATGTGTTGGTTAAATTTAGACAATACATGGTGGGTGGTCAATTTATGGTCAAAATTAATCATGATAGTTTGATATATTTTCTCAGTCAGAAGGATCTAAATGAGTGGTAGAAAAAGTAGGTGATAAATCTCCAAGCATATGATTTTGAAATTTTGTACATCAAAAGGAAGAATATTTTTGGGTTGATGTGTTGTCCAAAAGGCTAATCCTATGTTCCATGTCTCATATCTCTATAGATCAGAAGAATGAAATTATAATAGAGTATACTAAGATTGATTTCATAGTTTATATGTTGGAGGTAAGTTGTTAGATGGTAGCTACACACCATTTTTAATAAATTTATTTTTTATAAAGGAAGAGTGTACTTATTGTAGGAAGCTCATAATACTACCTTGGTGGGCCACCTTAGGTATTTCAAGATGTATAAATAGATTAGGGAAATATTCACATGGAATTGACTCAAATATGATGTCTTCACCCAT
Organism: Sequoia sempervirens; assembly: GCA_007258455.2. Classification (NCBI taxonomy): domain Eukaryota; kingdom Viridiplantae; phylum Streptophyta; class Pinopsida; order Cupressales; family Cupressaceae; genus Sequoia; species Sequoia sempervirens. The sequence continues at coordinate 9,067 of VDFB02330403.1, read as the reverse complement.
ATCAAAGAATACATAATTTGTAAAAAGAATAAAATGGAAAAACATTTCCAATAGGTCTTTTAAAACCATTACCCATCCCAAAGTAGAATTGGTAAAGTGTCTCAATAGCTTTCTTCAAGGTAAGGAATGTATACATGTCTTTTTGGATAAACTAATGAAGTATGCAAATTCATTTTCCATTTCTTAAAATTTTACAATGCCCAAAGTGGTTGATCTATTCTTCAAGAAAATGGTGAAACTCTATGGACTACCCAAGAGCATCATGAGTGATAGAAATAGTTGCTTCAAGAGTTTTTTTGGAAATATGTATTCATTTTCATAGGAACTAAGCTCACACCCAAAACTAACAACAACCCAAAAATAGATGGCTAGATCAATATTGTGAATAAATGAGTGGAAGGATATTTGAGAAATTATGTTGTATATCAATAGAAGACTTGGATCAAGTTATGTACTTAAGGGAACACTATTACAACACCACCTACTACACATCAATCAACATAATGTCATGTATGCCTTTGTATGAGTATGAATCTCAAAGCTTCATTGATCTCATTCTAGTATATAGCAAGGCATGGAGAGCAAGAGATGTAATCAAATAGATCCAGTACATTCCAAAGTTACTCAAGAATAATCCCCAATGGTCTCAAAACAAACAATTTAAGATGTATAAAAAATATTATAAGATTTAGAGAATATTTGAGATTGAGGAAATGTTTTTTTTGACATTATAGTTGTTTAAGAAATCTTCCCTCAAGGAAAGTGGGTCAAAAAATGTCAAACTATGTTTCTACAAGACTTATAGAATTTTGAGAAGGATTATAAAAGTGGCCTATGAGTTGAATCTATTAGAGGGACGAAATATACATAATGTTTTTCATGTGTATTTATTAAAAGGGTTCTAGAAAACATACTGAACACTCAAATGAGTTTTTTATTATTGATTAAAATGGTAGATTAATTTTGATTCATGAAGAAACCATGGATATAAGGGAGATAAAGTTTAAAAATAGAAGCACCAAGGAGTACTTGATTTGGTGGGAATATCTTTTGGTGGAGGATACAACATAGGAAGGCCCATAGATATTAGAACATTTGAAGCTCCAATTGCTCGAGGATAAGTAATTTTGAATGGGTGGCCTTGTATTGTCCCATTTATAGTCAATCTAAGTATGCACATATTAGGTCTATACTTATGTCTTCCTTGTTTCTATATGTTGTGTGTTTTCCCTTTTTGAGTATGTTTTTTCTTACAACACCACTCTTCCCTCCTTCATCTTGAAATTTTATAATTTCCCTTGTTTGCATGCTTTTTTCTCAACCTCTAATGATTTTTCCTATATTTTGAGTCTAGTGATATGACCAACCATCAATCCCTGATTTTTTTTCTATACTTCTATTCCCCTCCCAAATTCCTAGTAAATATCATATTGTTTCTAGTAGTATGTTTTTGGTACCATTAATTTTTATATAGAATCTTTCCCACCAATGATTACCATTAAAATTTAAAGAGTGAATATTTTCATTCAGGATTATCATCTACACTTAACCAACATTCCTAAAATAATATATTTTGAGAATTTATTCTTGAGCATGGGAATCCTATGATAAAATTCCTAGTGATTTTAGAGGGTGGCCTCATTTAGAGTTCACATTTGAGCTTCATAAAATGAAAACTCTAGCCACATTGTATTACATGCTATTGAAAAATAATTTGAATGTAATATAGACATTATTTTAATAAGAAAGAGAGTGGATATTATATTTATATTTGATATTCATTATAATAAGATCAACTATTATGTTGCCATTATTGATCAAAGTACAATGAAATTATTGATGAATTAAAAATAATTTAAATTTGAGTTGTCTAAAATCTAATTAAATAATAGGGCCTAATATTGTTTATATTCAACTCTAAAGTGTTTGTGGAAGGTTAAGAATTAGACTTGTACTATTGTTTTGGTCTAGGACATGTCACATCCCCCTACTTGGGCTATTGAGCATTAAGATTCTCCTAGTGTAGTCAACTTGTAGGGAAATATACCCACAAATCCATAACAATTAAACTCAAAACCAATCTCAAATACTAAAAATATAGATATCTCCATAGTAATCATATTGATGATAATATATATATATAGTATTATGGCATGTAAATAACACTTAAAAAATAATATAATGCAAGAAAAAAATAAAAGAAACTAGAAGAAAAAAAGTGACACATATATACTCTAAAAAATCCCTAGTAGGAAATACCCAACCCTCAAAATACATCTAATGTGTTATTCAAAAATAACCATTGGTTACAATAAATTCTTAAAATTCAATGGTCTATTAGGTGAAAGGGGAGATTGAAACTCTTCTATTAGGTGGAAAAAACAAGATCATAATCCTATACATGTGTTATTCCTCCATCTCAAGCCCTCAATATATGGACTTAAGAAGGCCACAAAACCACCATAAAATAATATCATGGCCAAACAAGGTCCCAAAAAACCATGTTGAGAATTCTCATGACCCATTAAAAGATGGTGGATTCTATAATAGAATATAACTCTCCATAAAAAAAATATTTAACTTCTTTATGCTAGTTGGAATATGTAACTCTCAAGAACTCCCCTATGAAGTACTAATTAGACACACATGCCAACTAATAAAAGAAAAATATTTTACAAGCCCACTATAAAACCCCCTATTGAACGCCTCATTACAAAGAATATTTCTAAGTCCTTGATGAATAAAAAAATAATTCTAACATATGTCCCTACCCTCACATGGACATTCCATTTGATCATTCCATAAATTTTGGAGATGCATACATAACTAATTGTTTATGAACAATTAAACCTTAGGCTATGTAAAGTGAATAATATACCTAATCCTAACATTGTTCCCCATTTTATTCACATTGTAAAAGAATAAAGGGTTCCAAAAAAAACTAATCACTAGGGATAAAAATATATAGCCTCAACCAACTCTTCTATGATATTAGGCTCAATAAAATAACTTGCAACATCTACCAAGTGACCACCATCTTGAGCACAACACTCTTATTACCTATCATGCCCAAGCATAAAAGATTTGAAACCAAGCAAATACGACAAGCTGAATTTCACACAAAAAATAATGTATCATGTCTCAACCTAACAAATACACCAAATTAAATCTCCAGTATAATGAGATTTTCTGAATACTTAACTTAATAGTTGTAATAGTAACTAGTGAGGGCCACACTGCACGAAACCCACACAAATCACAACAATAGATACCAACACAGAAGATCCACGACAGAAACATAACTCACTTTCAATTATTTTCAGAAAATGAAATTACAGATCCAAAACTTACATGCTACAACCTCACGGGCTTGATTCATTACAACAAAATCAACTTTGAAAAAAAAAAATTATTTAGAGCCACAATCTACACTAGTGGAACCAACTTCTACAACCCCCCACTTAACCCTTTTATTTCACCCCAATAACTGCCCTAGAATGTTCTAGAAAGTTCAACTTTCCCTTTTGTTTTGACGTCAAAAGTTCCGCCGTTTGATTTCTTGCCTAGGAAGGAATTTTAATGAAATTTACCTTTTAGTGGGGCAACTTTGCGGGGCCATAACTTTTGATTTGGGTGTCTAATTTTCTATTATAACATATCATTGGAAAGCTCTCGAAGAGATCTACAATATTGAACCCATCAAAGATCGATTTATTGACTTTTCAAGCTGTTTTAGGGCCTCTAACGTTTTCATATTTGAATGTGAAGCTGCATTGGAGAAATTTCTCATGACGAAAACTTTAATATCTCCCAAACCATGCATGGTATTGAGACGATTCTTTCACGAATGAAAATGTTTTTTAGTTCTGCTCCTTGGGGTAAATTTTCAAGTCCATACGAGCCCATTTAGGCCAACTTACTAAAAATAGTAAGTGACCGTTTTTCACCTTTTCTGACTTCTAACTGTCTTACACCCCTTAAGTGCCATCATGGGACTAAAAAACTAAAGAAAATAAAGAAACAATTTTTTTGGGTGATGCAAGATTGCCCTACACCACTAGATGCTCCTGCATCAGAAACCTAGGGTAATTTAATCAATGAACTTGTCACTTCTTAGGAGTTAGAGGAAACCAAGATGGTTAACCTCAGCCTTAGACAACCACAGCGAATCTTCACATGTCTTCCTTTCCATTTCACCAAGTACTCTACATATTTCCTATTTCTTATACTTCTACCCGACTATCCAAAATTTCTTCTATCTCCTCCTTTTAAGTAGGTGCTAGAATATCCTATTTATTAGCTTCTATTGTTTCTTCATCAATTCCCCCTTCATGATATTACATTAAATATGAAATGTTAAACATAGGTGAAATATGAATTTCATCAAGAAACTCTACCTCATATGCATTTCTTGAATCATGCTTCTTTAGGATCTTGCATGGTCCAAACTTCTTCATATTTAATTCGTTGTATGTACCAACTGGAAGCCTCTCCTTTTGAAAATGAACCATGACTTCATCTCCCACTTGGAACTCCTTATACCTCCTTTTCTGATCTACCTTAGCCTTATATTGTGAGTTCATCTTATTGATATGTTTCTTCACCTCTTCATGCAAATTCTTCAAGTGCTCAACAAAATCTTCAGCCTTAGCACTACTCTTCTCCCCCTTATCCATATTCCTTAGTTCAAAATAATTTCTTGGACTAATCCCATACATAAAAATGTAATTCTTAACCTAGCACAAACACTCATTAGTTTAAAAACAACACTATTGTTTTAGGTTGTAACTTTTAAGATTTTTCAGTCATTTTTCACATCTAACATTCATTTTTGAGCAACTAACATATGGCACAATTGTTTAACAATTGTTAAAAGTCATTATCATTGAGACTACTAGTGTTTTAGTGTATATTTGTTAGTCAAATGATTTATTTTCCACTAATCTAGACATCTATAGTAGCTTAGTGGGTTTAATGAACATTATTTATCATGCTTAGAGGTATGTGTAGATGTATGTTCTCTCCTTGCACTTAGTGTGATCTTGGAGATCAAAAATATCACATATCTTTATTTATTTTATGTTATATATGTTATCCAAAGGATTGTTAACTTGTGTGTATGCTCTTTCCTTGTGCTTTGTATCATACTGGGTGACCAAAAAAACCTAGTATAATATTTCTTATCAAGAGGCCTTCTTGGGAATTTGATCACCTCAAGGATGACCTCAACCATTTTTTTTGGTAGGGTATATAAAAGGGGAAGAGAAAAAATTGTACCTCAAAGTGTATCTAGTGTCATTAGAGCCAAGCCACAAGATCCTTAGTTTGTCAAGACTTATTTGGTGATGAGAGAAGCAAAGACCCTCCTAATATTAGGCACTACCAAATGGGCTCACCATTCACAAATCCACTAAGAACCTTGTTTTAGAAGCCTTTTGACCATCAATCATTTCTTAGAGTGGTGTAGGGTATAATATCATGCCCAAAGTTACTAACCATGTACTTTCTCTTGTTGAGGTAACACATACTCTTTGGTAGGGCCTTGTACTTCTAAGGTGAGGGGTATAAGGTGGTACATGACCTTTGCATACCCTAGTTACCCATTCATTTGAAGGTATTATACCTTTTTTGAGTGGCCCTACACTAAGTTAACACACCTACTTGACTAAATATAGGTTGTGCTATCATGTTTGATATATTTTTCATGTGTAAAACTAGTGAAGCCACTCAACATGTATTACTGAACTTATCCTTATCACCTTGATTGTCAAGTCAACCATTGTGTCTTCTTGTTTGATTATATCTTTCCAAAAAGCACCAAATCCATCTCAAACTATCAAACTATGCCTTTGTATCATCCCCTACACTTATACATCATCACGAAGTGCCTCTACATAGTTCTTTATGGGGTTACACCTCTATCACCTGAAGTTGCACCTCTGTAGCTTGAAGCTACACATCTATATCCTGGAGTGGTGCCTTTGTCACCTAGAGCTACACCTTTGTTATTTCACCATCATTTAATCATCTTGAGGCCTCAATTTGTAATCTTTACCTTTGTAGCCACAAAGTTGTATCATAAAATTGCACCCTATGGCAATTTCACAATTGCACATTTAGCCTACTACATTTATGGCACCCTATCGCATTAATAGCAAAACCTTATGAGTTGGAATTTTATGATTTTGACTCTATAAGGGACAATCATGAAGCATTAGCAATTTGACACCTAATTTCTCATAAATTTTTGAGTAGGATGCCTATGCAACACGTGGACATCTACGTGACACACTAGCGTCCTCAAATTTTTTGAGTTTGAAATGAGGGAATATCATGTCCTTTGCCTATGACATGTGTCATTCTGGTAGAATCACGTGTGTAATGGCTATTCCTACCCTTGAAGCCTCACAAAAATCCTCTTTTATCTCATTCTTGCATTCATTCTGAATCTCTCTCACTCACTCTTTCTCTCTTACTCTCCACAACAAATCTATACTGGATTCTCGTCTCATCAAAAACCAAGGCTCTCTTGCAAGCAACCAACGTCTCATCTATCAAGCCAAGAGGGAGCTATGGACTATTGGTAATGCTCTCTTATCTAACTTGTCTCATTTATATTATTCATGATAAGGGATCTCCTCCATAGCGGGGTTTGTTTCTATCACACATATCATCTATTATATTTTACATCTCATCTATTTTTTATCTATTTGGTTGTCCATGGAGGTGGAAACACCAAAATGGGAGTTTGACTAAGGCAAGCCCCGAAACAGCCCCAACATTTTTCCTCATCCTTTTTGTGTGTAGATTTTCGAATTTGAAGAGATGGCTACTTGCAGATTTTAGGTTCTGACCTCTTGGTTTTATAGGGATGATAATGTGGGGCGTAGATGTACCTATAGCGCACTGTCGTCTATTGGTCATGACTCTATCCTTCTAGGGAAAAAATCCTTAAGTCCTAACTTTTTTGTTTATGTAATTTATATTTCATAATTCTCTATTACATTCTATTAATTTACAATCTTGTCATTCTAGCTTAGCATTCCACTTAATTAAGTTATTGTAATATTCTCTATTTTACACTTTATCACTTGAGCATGTACTTTGAGATAATCGAGGGCTATTCGTTCCCTATAAAATCATTTTTGTCCTAGAGACTCAGGAGTAGTGAATCCCCTCTACATTTTGGTGAACCCGATGTGAACCAAATCATGTTGAATTTTTTCTTCAAAATTTTAATGCTTTTAATAATGCATTTTCTAAAGAAGATTTTGATATGTAAACCATAATATTTTTATGGAGATTCTTATGGAAAACATATATTTTGCATGGAGGAATTGAAGGTTGGGATTCAATAGCATTGCAGAGAAGTTAGACAAGTATTTATGTGGAGGGGATTTGGCTGCCTTTCCTTACACCTTTGAATGTAGCATAATGCCATATTTGGGATTAGATCACTATCTAATCAAATTGGAGATATTATGGGACAAAAATTGAAGAAAATTCCTATTCTATTTTTGAAAAGATGTGGTTTAGGGGTCCACATTTTCTTCAACAAGTTGAGGGAAGGTGGAAAGAAAAAAATATTGAAGGTAATAAAGTGTTTAAATTTTTTAGCAAATTGAAGTTACTGAAGTAGTAGATTAAGGGATGGAAAAAAGCTTAGTTCGGGAATATCTTCAATGGAAAAGAGTGATTAGAAAAGGATCTTGAGACTGTGAATGAGAGTGTACTAGCAAGGGGAATGGATTTGAGGTTATTTATGAAAGAGAAATAATTTCTCAAAGATCTAGAAGGGGTGCTTTCTAGGGAAGAGGTCTCCTAGTGACAAAAATCTTGCGATATGTGGATCAAAGGAGATCGAAACTCAAAGTTATTCCATAATTCAACAAGAACCAGACGAGAATCCAACCAAATCATTAACTTGAAGATGGCAGATGGGGCGGTGGTCAAGGTTTTGAGGAAATATCAACAGAGGCTATGAGATATTTTTAGCAACTTTTGAACAATATGGAGGGGTCTAATCTCCAGTCTCAACAACACCTATTAGGTAGTGTCCCCAAATTGGTCTCTAAATCATAGAATAAAATTTTGATAGGGTCATTTTATGAAGAGGAAATCAAGAAGGATTCTTTCTAGCTCCATCTTGAGAAGTTTCCAGGCCTAGATGGATTCTCGACCTATTTTTTTCAAAAGTGCTAGAGTGTTATAGGAAAAGATGTTGTGGGGGCTCTGGAGGAATCTAGGGCTTTAGGGAGAATATTGAGAGAGATAAATAATACATTCCTTTCTCTAATACCAAAAAATAAGAAGCCCACAAAGTTGGATGAATTTAAGCCAATTGCATTATGCAATACCTTATACAAGATTTTGGCAAAGGCCATGGAAAATCAATTGAAGTCAATTCTCCCCAATCTGACAGTAGAGGAGCAGATGAGCTTTATCCCTAGGCATTTGATATTTGAAGGTGTGATTATCACACAAGAATCCATCCACTCAAATCAAAGCAACAAGAATCTAGGTATGTCAATTTAGATATAAGAAAGGTGTATGTCATGGTGGACTAGAGATTTCTTTATAGGTTACTTGATGCTTTTGGTTTTGATAGAACCTGGGTCTCTTGGATCTTCAATTGTATCTCAAGACAAAGGTATTCAGTCCTTATAAATAGTGAGCTTGTTGGCTTCTTTGAGTCTTCCAAAGGCCTTAGGTAGGGTGATCCACTATCATCTTTTTTGTACATTCTAATGGGAGAGGCTCTAGGTTGATCAATTTTATTGGTTGCTACTAGGGGTCAGATTAAAGGTTTGTTACCTAATTTTCCTCCCAGGGCTCAATCCCGGTAGGGATAAATCATGCAATGCGGAGGGTTTGAGGAGGCCAAATGGAGCACACAAGGGAAAAAGTCATGAATCTGATGCTAGGTTATAGGGGACTCAGCTTGGAAGTCTACCTTGTTCAAGTTCGGCATGAAAATCCTCTAAGGAGAAAGTCGACAAGATTTTCCAGTTGTCTTTCCGACTAGCAGGGGTTCCATCAAGTCTAAATGTTTCACATTGGGATTCTA
>VDFB02330402.1:36980-63672 GCA_007258455.2 Sequoia sempervirens | reverse complement strand
AATGGGTCCCACGTAGGACCTAAAAATGGGTGTCGAGAATTAAGTCACATTCAGTGTTGTTTGTCGGGGTTTACATTCAAAAATGCACTTAATTAAAGCTTATAATGGCGTAAAGGGGTTAAATAAAGCATAAGAAATGTGTAAATAATGAAGTTATGCCTAGAAAAGTATGATATATTATTACAAGACTTTACAACACTTCAAAATAGGATTTTCTTAGTGATGAAAAGGTGATTTTTAGGTGAATTATAATGAATAAAGTCCAGAAGAGTGTAGAAATGCTTTAAAAAACCTTCACAAGACATCATTATTTGAATTTTAGTACCTAAATATGCATGTTCAAGCCATATTATAGCATTAAATCAAAGAAAAATAGAGCAAAAATCTTGAAGCAAGGCCTAAAAGACCATGAAAATGACAACGGGGCATTTTTCTATGACACGTTTAGCCCCCACTTTAGTGAGAGGATGAACTTGCTTCAAAATCACACTAGAGTAGCCAAGCAAATCGAGAGAAGGCTTCAAATGAACTTATATTAGTAAGATGGAATGACAACGATCAAGAGGGATGATCAATCTCCCAAGATGAAGATCCCATGGAAAACTAAACATAAGAACAAAGGAATAAAAAAGTGTTGAAATGAAAGAAGAGAAAATAGATTAATCTTCGATCATCTATCCAACTAGTTGTGGATTAGATCTAGGTTGATTGTTAAAAAATGAGAATGCATAATCACTTTGGGGAGACAAAACTCATGGTGGTCCACCAAGTGAGAAGGCCCAAAAGGGTGAGAAACATACACTAGTTTGTATGTACTCACAAACACAAAGGTGGCTATGGGGAAAGTAGTACTGCTGAATGGGCTTCCCGCTCAACCATATTAAAGTTATACCTCCTGATAACTTTAACAAGGACCCACAAGGGAAAATTTCAGTTTGTGCTTCATGAGACAAGCAAAGCTCCATATACTTAGAACTCATAAACAAAAAGGAAAGTACCACAGGCATGCAAGTTGTATTATGCAAGGTGGAAATGATTCAAAATGTGAAAGATGTTCAAAGGAGTCTTTTCAAGTTCATGCAAGGTCAGTCACTTAGGGAACATTGTGTCTAATATCTCCAAGAGAGGACCAATCAAAGAATAAAATATTCACAACTTAGGGGATGTAGTGTGTCACATCAGGCTACCAAGAGGAATGTAATATGCTAAGATAGATCACACTTATGAAGGACATCACACCCAATGTCATCCACTAAGTGATGAACACATCCTATGAATGACAAGGCTACACTGAGAACCAAGAATTCAAATGAATTAATGCTAATGTATGCCCCCCACTTTAAAGGAATTGCTACACACCATTTCAAAAGAAATTTCTTTAAAGTAGCAAAGGATAGAAAATGAAAAAAGAAAAACAAGGCATGAGAGGCAACTTGGAAAGCCCTATGCCAAGTCATATGTTTCAAAGTTAGGTTGCATCATGTAATTGAAAAAGAAAACAAAAGAAAGGGAGTTTCCCCCCAAAGAAGAACACACTAAACACATAAGGGATCTATGGATTTGGGGTCAATATGTTCATTTCTGCAATGTTTTCGATTAAAGAGCTTGAAACTATCATCATTCCCCAAACCACATAGAACTGGAAGAATGACACAAGAGAGAGAAAAAAAAAAGAAAAAAAATCCATTTTGGGTCACCATGGAGGAGACATTGCTGCCTCAATGCTTTGCATCGTCCCCAAAAGGAAAAAACAAGAGAAAATGAAAAAGAAAATGAAAAATAGAAAGCTTTTGAATCAACATGAAGGATACATTTCAGTCTCAACACCTCATGTCATCCCCAAAAGGAAAACACAAAAAAAAAAATCAAAATAAAAGGACCTTTTAGGTCAACATTTAAGAGACATAGGTCCTCTCAACACTTTATGTCATCCCCAAGAGGAAAACACAAAACAAAAGTGAAAAATAAAAGGACCATTTGGGTTAGCATGGAAGAGACATAGTGTGTCTATGATTTGCGTCATCCCCGAAAGGAGAACACAAAAAAAAAGAAAAAAAAAAAAAGGACCTTTTGGGTCAACATGGAAGAGACATAGGTCATCTCAATGCTTTGTGTCATCCCCAAGAGGAAAACACAAAACAAAAGCAAAAAAGAAAAGGACTGTTTGGGTCCACATGGAAGAGACATAGGGAATCTCTACGCTTTGCATCATCCCTAAAGGAAAAACAAAAAATACAAAATAAAATGCATGACATATAGAACAATAGAGGTACAAATAGAAGAAATGTACAAGGAGAGAAAAACATCAAATGCACAATACGGGGGGACATGATACACACATAAAATTGTACAAGAAAGATGCAAAATATGATTAAGGAAAATGCAAGTCAACCATCTAACAAGTCATCCACCTCCCAATCATGATCTGTGTATTGTAAGGGCAGTTGAATGTCCAAAGGAAGAATTGCAAGTGCTGAACTATTTAGATTGTTATGTAATTCTTCATCTATTCTTGAGATTTCCGCATCATCTTCATCATCATCAAGATTGATGATGACAGAAGGACGAAGGGTGATTTCCAAGGAAGGATGTATCAAAAGTTGTGGTTGTTGAATTGGTTCACTTTGTTGTGAAGGTTGGACTAGACTATCTTGGGGTAGTTCAAGAGAAGGAGGGTGACCATCTATTATGTCTATCAGAGGAAGAGGTTGGTTTTCATTATTTTCTTCAATTCATGATTGACGAGTGAGGAGATGATGACAAAGCCTACATTCTCTAGCATTGCAGCTTCATTTAATTTTGTTTTGAATTTGTTGAGGTGTAAGAGCGGATTGAGTGATCATGGATTCTTCTACTTCCAAAGGGGGAAGAATAGAAGAAACTGAAGAGGATTGGTCAATCACTATCTCTTTAGCCTTATATACTTGTTTAATGCTAGGAGGCATGGCAAGATTGGTTTCATTTTATCTTGGTCTTTTAAATGATGGAGGGGAAGTGTGTAAGGGTGGTTTTATGGTTTGATCAATGTAAGACTCAGGCTGAACCATGGTTTCATCTATGATAGGAGTGGAAGTGGACGGGGACGTGTTACAAAGAAACAATTCAGCTCTTCATTTGGCTTTGAACTTTTGATAGGCTATGAAAAATAAGTCATTTTGAGGGGTGATGAGTTCCATAGGTTCAAGCTAAAAGGTTTCTAAGGAAAAATTACCTTTAGAGGATAATGGATTAAAGCCACTATGGTGCATGGTAAATATTTCATTTCCATGTGGAAACTTCAAACATTTGTGAACCATTGATGGGACTGCTTTCAGTGAGTGAAGCCAAGGACGGCCTAGCCACAAATGAAATTGATTCGATTGTGGAATAATAGAAAATGTTACATCCAAAGTCTTGGGTCCTATCTATAATGGGAGTACAATCAATCAAATCATAGGGCATGCAAAAATAGTATGTGTTTTAATCCATGCAATTGGTTTATTATAATCATCTTGATAGAGATCGTGTAATACTAAAAAATATTTCATAATCACATTCTCACCATAGCTGGGATCTATTAATCTCCCATTGGTGGGATTATCATAGATTATGTTGGCTATGTAAAGAGGACCATCAGGAATTTTTTGAATTATATCTTTAGTAGAAAAAGTGATATCAAGAGATTTATTGGTATGGCCCTTACGAGCTCGATAACATCTATTTCACCCACAAGTTTATCCATAGGATTAACTTGGCTAACATTTGGAGTGATATCATGTTGTTCACTATTTGTATCAACATTCATTACATCAGTGTTTGAAGGTTCACTAGCCTTGATAAATGAAATATTGTGTTTAGTTATGGGGTTGGTGAAAATTTATAAATTTTGGTTAGGGGGTGCAATAGACTTATTTCCTTGATCATTAACACCCGCAATGGATAAACAACCTGAATCAATGTGATCTTGAACTAAATGTTTAAATGCTTACATTGTTTGGTGTCATGTCCATTTTGGTAATGAAAATAACAATAAGCATTGGGTTTGAAGGTGGGTGGTAAAGGTTTGGTGGTATCAAGTGGTTTGACAATAGGCAAGGTGATCATTTGTTGTTGTAGCAATTGCTTCATTGTATTATGGAGTGTATTAGGTAAGGGATTAAATTTTCTCTTCGAGTCCCCATAGCTATAAGGCACCATTGCTTTAACAACTGGCACTTGATTTGGAACTAGTTGGGTTGGTTGCGGTTGAGGAGGTGGATTGAATTGCAAAAAGCCTATATTTGTTTTTTGAAAGGTTTTTGTATTATTTTGAATTTTTTTCTTAGTCTTCTTAGTTCAGTTAGAAGTGGAATTTGAATCACGACTTGAAATTGAGTTATGATATTCACACAGGGTTGTGCATAAGTGCATGAATGAAGGGAATTTCATCATATTTAACTTAAATCTTGAAGGTTTGTGTGCAAGTTTTTGATAAACATCTTCTCTAGATGTGCATAAGGAATCTTGACATCAATTTGAGCATATAATGATTAGTATCGTGAGATGACATCAGTTACTTTTTCGTCTGTGTTTTGTCTACATCTCATTAAGTCAACCATCATCTTTTTAGGAGTCATATGAACTTGCAAGTGACATATGAAGGCATCGAAAAGCTCATTAAATGACCAGATGGAATGATTGGGAAAGTTGGAAAACCACTCTAATGTAGTATCTTTCAAGGTCCTTGGAAAAATTTTGGCTAAGATTTTATCATCAAGGACAAAATCACTACATAAAGTTGTATAAGCATTGACATGGTTAATAGGGTCTCCTTTACCTCCATATTTCTCAAACCGAGGTAATTCTATTCCTTGTGGCATCGAGATTCTTAAGATTTCTATAGATAAGGGGCTACTACTAACATGATATGTGGTTAGAGCATTTTGACCTTGGCTAATGGTAGAAATTTGTTGTTGTAGGATGAGATTATTTCAAGGAGTTGTGTAATGATAGGGTTGGGGTAAGTGGTATGAGGTGGAAGGAAAAATGGAGATGGAGTGTATGTAATGTGAGGGGAAGTGAAAGGAACACTAAGAGGGGTGAAGGAAGTGGTTGGGACTTGCGATGCCACAAGAGAACTAGGAATGCTAGTTGGAATTGCAAAATAAGGAGCCACATGACTAACCTATTGCATAGTTGTTGTAACTTGAGGAGTGTTATAAGTTGGTATGGATGCTATGGTTGAAGGGGGAGGAATGTGAGGTCCTCGTTGGATTATAGTAATGTTTCTAGATTAGGAAGTGGAAGAAGCATGTTTATTGTAAATCTCAGCAATTCTTTTAATAACTTGCAAGCCATCATCACTTTCAATCAAACGATGAAGGTTTTTGATTGTAAGTATGGCGGTGGTGGAAATGTTTTCAAGGGAAAAGTATTGTTGTAAGTGTAAAAAATCCTCATGAATACTAAAGACCTTTTCTTGCGGGATGGAGTTGTTTTGTGCATCAACATTTATTGGATGGAAAGGAAAATGCATAGAAGTAGCATTTTTTATGCCAAATGCACCATTGTCCATACTAGGAGTAGGAACTCTTGAGATCCCAAGATCCATAGTGAAAGTCCTATCACAAGAAACCATGAGTCTAGAATTTCCTCTCACTAAAGTATTATCAATGGGGCACCAAACACTCATACAAGTACCACAAAGGATGGGGTGAATGTAAATGCAAGGTAATCTAGGAGTTCTAAATGAAAATAATAGAAATTATGTTAACTACAATAGAGAAGTAACTACAAAAAATAGAAATGCAGAAAAATGCCTGAAAATGCTATTTAAAAAGTGTAGGTGGACTGATTTGCATAGGTTGGCAAATGAGTCCTAGTATGATTTTTTTTTTTGTGTTTTTCAAAATAACTAATGTGATTCTAATCCTTTTCAGAGGCTAATTAAGGATGCAAATGCAGATTTTTTAGTATTTTCAATGATATGCAATACAAAAATGATAGGCAAATAATGAGCTATGAATGAATAAGTGCAGAACATAAAGAAATGGGTTGAATTAGTGTGCACCTGGAGGTCTGATGAAGATCCTAGAATTTTTTGAACACTGTCTAGAATTACATAAATTCACTAGTGGGACTCATTCACCCAGGGTGGTGAATTAGTCCCGCTTCTGATGAAAACTATTGGGAATAGGTTTTTGAGTGTTGAGATCTAGAATCTGACAACACTTAGAGTTTTATCCTTAAGGTGGGAATCATTTGCCACTGTTGGCGAATCAATCCTCTCCCAAAATTTTGAGAAATCAGGAGACAACTCTGCAACACCAAATTTGAGGATGTCTACTTGTCAGGTTGCCTTAATCAATTCTACAAGAAATAAACATAATACCTTCTCCAAGCTTGAAATATGGTTGATTTGACTTGAAGCACCTTGTTGAATTGTTGACCACTCTTCAACACCTAATTGCTTGTTAAATATACAATTTTTTTTTTGCAAACACACATGCAAGAGGGAAAAATGGTTGAGGGTTAGCAAATAGGGGTTTTCCTTGGTCGAACCCCACTTTGGTAATCAAATCCTTAATGAAAAATTGAAATGAAAGAGAATGATAAAAAAAATAACATGCAAATTCTATCAACTTACCAAACCCTTGATGAAAATCTGAAGTGATGTCAATGGATGCTCTAAAAATGCTTGATGAATGCTTGATTTGATGTTGTAAGGTGCTTGAATGCTTGAGTGAATGAAAAGATTGCTTGAATGTGATTGTGAGATTGTAGGAGATGTAAAATGAGGTGAAAATCACTTATTTATACAATCTTGTGTCTTAGTAACCCATTGATACCTCATCACAGGCCAACATCAAGTGATTTTGAATTAAAAACCCGAAGGGAAATTTGAATTTTTTTGAATTTGGAGCCAAGCGGGACCACCCATGGTGAATGGGTCCCACCTAGGACTTGAAAATGGGTGTAAGAAATTAAGTCAAATTAAATGTTGTTTGTCGGGTTTACATTAAAAAATGCACTTAATGAAATCTTATAAGGGCATAAAGGGGTCAAATAAAGCATTAGAAAGGTGTAAATAGTGAAGTTATTCCTAGAAAACCATGAAATCTTATTACAAGACTTTACAACACTTCAAAATAGGACTTGCTTGGTGATGAAAAGTTGATTTTTAGTTGAATTGTAATGAATAAAGTCTAGAAGAGTGCATAAATGCTTTACAACACCTTCACAAGATGTCATTATTTGCATTTTAGTACCTAAATATGCATGTTCGAGCCATATTATAGGATTAAATCAAAGAAAAATAGACCAAACATCATGAAACAAGGCCTAAAAGACCATAAAAATGACAAGGGGCCATTTTGCTATGGTACAAGTAAGAATCAACTCAAACCCATTTGTGAGAAGGAAATGCTAGATATTCTTCATGCAGTAAATCAATGGAGGCCTTATCTAATGGGTAGACACTTCAAGGATAAGCCAAATCATGATTTTACTACTTTCAGTTAATGTTTCTACATTTTACAATTGAACACATTAGCAGAGTAATATTTTTGTGAATGCTAAAGTGGATCTAACTTTTGTTGAGAGTTTTAAAGGTTAAAATTGCTAAAATCGATTCACCCCCCTCTTAGTTGTTTGTTACACAACGATTTCAATGATAATGTTGAAGATCAACATGACAAACATAATGAGGATATCAAAAATGAAGGTGAAGAAAATAAAAATGCAGAAGAAGGTAAAGATGAAAAGAAAAATGATAAGGATGATATGAAGTTAGAAAGGAGGATGAAAAGAAAGGCGGATAAAAGGAAAATTCCTCCAGAAATTAAGAAGAAGAAGAGAATGAAGAGAACAAAGAAGAATCTGTGGTTGAAATAAATGAAGAAGAAACCCAAAAGACCATAGAACCAACAAATTCATTTGGAGAATCCTTTGGCAACACTCTCAAGTGTCATTTGAGAAGACAAATAAGGATTCAACAAGTCAATCCTGCCTAGTTGGTTCAACTCTCATTATAACAAGGCTATGTTGATCTGAATAAGATCACACCTATTCAGAGAACAAAGATTAGAGATACTTTTATTACCTCCAGGAGAAAGGAAATTATAGAAACCCATCAGAAGGGGACTGAGCTAATCAATGATGCCATAAAAGTTTTATAGGATGCAACCTTTACTTCCACTATTGATGATTCTTTAACACCTATTCAAAATTTGAAATTTTTGGTTGATTCATTAAAGGAATATACCTTTAACTTAAAGGAGTAGGCTGCAAAAGAAGTTGAGTCAAGGATTGCATAGAAAATATTGCTTGAGATTTAGGATAGATGTTCAACTACAAATAGCAAGGTGATGAAATGTTTGGAAGAAGTAAAGGAATGTGAAAATGAGGCTCATACATTATTCTTGTGTTGAATGAGATGGTTAGACACCACTCAAGGCGTTAAAGACCTAATGGACTCAATAGTCACAATTAACCAATTCCTCTAAATCTTATGACCTTACAAAAGATATAAACTATGCCTCATCGACTACCATTTTAGACTTGCAAAACAAGCCTTTCACCCTACAAAGATAGAAAGAGGATGTTATAAGGTGATTTGGACAGCATGGAGACCTAGTAAACTGAAAGCATATACCTATAGCAAGTGCGCTTGCTGAAGCTAAAAAACTTGAAAAGATAAATCTTTATCTAACTATTCCAGAAGAGGGAGAAGAGTGTTTCGTGGAGTTGGAATCAATACATAAGGCACTTGTTACTACTAAGAAGAGTTGGGATGAAGGGAAATATTCTTGGGAATCCATTCTCAAGGAACTTGAAGGTGATTCCTCCTCTGATTGAACATATTTCACCTTGTATATTATTTTTCAATTGCTTTCAATTTTTATTTCTTGTACATATGATTGGATGTGATTCAGGGGATAACTCCCTAAGTGGGAACCAGTCATTTTATTTTAGTTTTCTTTCTATACATGTGTCTCATCAACACACCCTTTATCCTTGATTTAAAAGGGGGAGAAGTTTGGATAAAGTTAGATATTGTGTTTTGGGGAGAAGTTTTTGAGAAGTTTTATTGGAAGAAGTTTTGATGTATATCTGAATGGGGGAGCATACAAGTTTTTGAAGATAGGTTTAAAGTAGAATTTTTGAGATTTATTTTTGGCACATGTTGCCATCAATGATAAAGGTTGATATTGTTGAATAATGAAGAAGGAATGATTTGATGTGTTTTCATTGATGCCAACATTGTTTGTTGATAGTTTTTGTCTGATTCAGTAAACAATTTTGGTGACACCTTGATTCGGTAATTTGGTCTGGATTCACTTTTTTAATAAGACCGGATTATGTGGTTATAGTATGTTTTTAAGGACTTCTAAATACATCTATGTCCAAGATTTGAATGATTTTGGTCAATCAGGATGAAAGTTATAAATAACAAAAGTTTGACAAACTATATTATGGCTTATATAGTACAAGATGATATGAGTTATTTAGTTTGCATTCCTCTAGTGTTTGGATTCAAACTCTAAAATTTTGGGATATGATTTATAGGTGTCAATATTACATATATTCTATATGGAACATTCTTATATGATCATATGTATGATTGATGTTGGTTAGATTGGTTTATTTTGTGACTAAGTCTAATCCCTAACTGACCTAATACTTGAAATTGTGCTATGAAGATTAATATGTATTACAAATATTAAGGGGATCTATCTTAGATCTATGTTGACCTAAATTCAAGTTTTTCACGTTTGTTTTGAGCATGAAGAGTATTTTCTCTCAAATATGAAGCCAAAAAAGTGTTTTTGAATTGAAATAGGGCTACATCTAATTAGGCTAACCTAATTGATGTATGTAGATGTAATAGGGTATATATGTGGAACATTCTTGAGTTACATGATGTGATAAGGAAGTGTAATGTAATGTGCATGAAATATGATATTGTGAAAACTTGTGAATTTGTATGTATGAGATTAGAATAAGGGAAAAATCATTATGTATGTTGAGCGACTACTGAGCAGAGTAGTATTTTGTATTCAGAACTTCATTGGAACTAAATTCAGCACAAGGAAGGTGCATCTTACATTAGTTCTTTGAAGTATGCCCCAAGATTTTTTGTAGAAATATTATAATCCTCGGAGGCAATGTCTCCATTTTTCTTATCAATAGTTGGGGTGGAGATGTACAAAACCCAATTATTGGATGAGCATATTGAATAGTCTTTGAATATTTTTCCCTCTTCTTTTCCTTGGGATTATTTATTGTAACAAAATATAAATCCCAATTAGGAGCAACCATTTCTACAATAGGCTTCACCTAAAGTTCCTTCTTTATCCATTCAAGAGCAGTAGATTTCTCTATGTTAGTATCTTCTTCCTATTGTTTATCTTCTTGCAACTCCTAAACTTTCTTTCCCTTATCCTCTTTCATTTTGTCTTGTGCTTCTTTTCGCTACTCTTTCTGTACTTTTTGTTCGTGTTGTTTCTTTTGTTGTTTTTCATCCTCAACACCAACATCCTATTAATTTTCTCTTCATCAACCTGAGGAATTTCCTCAAATGATTCCTTTACTTATTTAGAATTGATATACAACATAGGTGGTTTTGAATCTAGAGGTTGATTATCAATAGGATATTCTAAAGGAGACTCTTCTTCTTGATGCAATTATTCCTCATGTTTCTAAATAGTTGTCATAGTAGTTTAACCCTAGGTTGCTAACTTTGTCCTTGTTTCCTCCTTGAGCTCCTTTGCAACCTTATCAATACTATCCAATTTTGTGAATGGAATTCCACTCCTTGGAGAATCTTTTTTTTGATATACAATTTGAGGCTTTTCTCCTAAACTCTCCACATTGATAGCCTCTTTCATTATTTCTCCCTATTGTAAGGAATGCTAGATGCAGAAACAACTCTCCTAATGTCAAAACCTTAGGGAAGAAATGCAGAGACAATTTTAAATTTTACAATTACAGTCCAATTAAGATGCACTTTGAAATGAATAGCAAAAATAGAGAATAAGACAAACACAGATGAACACTAGATATACGTGGGAAAACCCTTACGGGAGAATAACCCACCACACCAAGAGAAATCACTTTGTATTACAGTAATCAAGATTACATAAAAATATCAGACTTATCTTTCTGATGTTATAATTTAGTAGCATTCACCATGAACAACCTTGTTACAAAACATTCACATTACAATCTTCACAGAATAGAAATCACACTGATCATACACCGAACTGTTCACCCAATTGTTCTTTCGAACCAACCGAACCCTCAAGCATCTGCAACTACAAACTATATTCATGTCATTCCCTGTCTGTTGAGCTTCCTCACAGAACCACCACAATGAACTATCTTCCAACTATTCTGATTCAGTTTCTCCTATTGGTCCACGAGACTCCACATTGTATCGGCATGTCGATGAGACATAAGAAGTGTCTCCCCGATGCCCAAGGGCTTCAATCATCGATGTCGCCAAGAGTCATTTCCATTGGCAAGAGGTTCCATCAAGCTTACAACTTGTATCGACTTCAGCATGCATATCGGTGAGACATTCATCCTTCGGTGAGACCACATACCGATACTCAAAGTCACATCGAAAAGTCATTCTGTCGGCAGGACATATCGCTCTCGCCAAGACTTCATACCGGGTTCTCAAGTCATACCGACAATAGACTTCTTCATCGCTAAGACATTCAACTGTCACCAAGAGGTTTCATCGAGATCTCATATGTTACTCTGAAAAGCTTATCTATCGCCAAGACATATGTCCTTCGATGAGACTTTACTCCAAGATCCTTATTTTACATCGAAGCCTCATGTCATACCGTACAGTCGGCAACACTTCTTTCCTTTGTTGAGACCTCACAGTGAATATTTCATGTTATTCCAAAGTTTCCAGATGGTCGGCAAGACACAACACTATTGCTGAGACATTACTCTGAACACTCACAAGTCATACCGAGCACTGCTAGTCACTAGGAGTCATACCGAAACATTTTTTTTCCATCGACGAGACCTTCCACTCTCATGGAGACGTACCCTAAGTGGAAACGGTTGGTGAGGCATTCCTTCATCGGTAAGACTTCTTACCGAGCCACCATATGTTACTCTGACGACTCCATGTGAAACATCATGTCGGTGAGACTTTGGCTATTCACTGGGACTTCATATTGAGTCTCCTTTAGTTATCTTGATAAATTCAATGCAAAACACTATCGGTGAGACATATCACTTTGATAAGACTTCTCACGAAGCTGCCATGGGTTATACCGAAGCCCGCGGTCTCCATGAGTCTCCCTGATGATCGATATGAATGGCGTGTTAGCCAAAGATCTCCACGTGATAAGAGGTCACCCTGAACACAACATATCATAGTGAAGACACCAATGTGTATGCATTTGGTGAGACTCTTGCAAGGTTAGAGTGACCTAAACTGTTCAACAAGATTCAAGCTACTAGTCGGCCAGACATTAGAAATATCACACTAACTTGGCTCCAATAGCAGTTACAGCCTGTGATGATTGAGACATATATTTCCAACAATCTCCCACTTGATGAAGATCACACAGGAACCTCCAGAGCACAACAAAACTTTACTAAAAAACATGGGCACTAAGGCCCATTGAATTGGCACACCACCTGAACTTGTCTATGCTCACTGGATTCATCAATGCATCTGCAATGTTCTCCAGAGTATCAACTTTTTCCAAACTAACCTTTCCATCCTCCACCATATCTCATACAAAGTGGTACTGTATGTCAATGTGTTTCATCCTGGCATGGAAAGTAGGATTCTTTACCAGACAAATTACACTCTGACTGTCACAGAAAATAGTTATTTCCCCTGCATCAAAACCAATGTTAGAACACAAATGTTTCAACCAAACTGCTTCTTTACAAGCATGAGTAGCTACCATGTATTCAGCCTCTGTAGTGGACAAAGTGACTACAACCTGCCACTTGCTCATCCAGCTCACTACATCACCATTCATCATGAAAATGTATCCACTAGTGGACCTCCTGCTATCAATGTCCCCTACCCAATCAGAATCCACATAGCCTCGAATACTAAGAGTCCTCTATGATTCAACCAAATTCCCATGGTAAGACAAAGCAAGATCTGAAGTGCCCTTCAAATATTTAAAAACTCTCTTTATAGCATCCCAATGTGTCCTTCTAGGATTAGCCATAAACTGAATAAGAACTCCCACTATTTGGGAAATGTATGGCCTTGTACAAACCATTGCATACATAAGACTACCAACAACACTAGCATAGGGTACACTAGTCATGTCCTCCATCTCAGTAGGAGATTTTTGACAATCTTCAACAGATAGCTTCATTCCCTACAAGACTGGAACAACTAGTTGCTTGCAATCATTCATGCAAAATCTCTCAAGAACAGTCCTGATATACTTTGACTAAGCCAAAGCTTTCTATTCTTCCTGTCCCTAGTTATCTCCATCCCAAGAATATACCTTGCTGCACCAAGATCTTCCATTTCAAACTTAGCAGAGAACTGAGACTTAAGATCAGAAATCATTAGCTTACTATTTCCTATGAATAGCATATCATCAACATAAAGAACAATAATAAGCACTCGATCACTTTCAGCTTTATAATAGACACAATGATCAGATTTTGATTTAAAAAATCCTAAAGACAATACAAAAGTATCAAATTTCTAGTACCACATTCTAGGTGACTGCTTTAACCCATACAGAGACTTCTTTAATTTGCATACCAGTTTTTCTTTACCTTTTTCAACAAAATGCTCAGGCTGGGACATATAGATTTCTTCTTCAAGATCACCATGAAGAAATGTTGTCTTCACATCCATCTGTTCGACCTCTAAGTCGTATGCTACTGCAAGTGAAAAAAGAAATCTGATAGATGTCAGCTTTCCTACAAGAGAAAAAATATCCCCATAATCAATTCACTCTACCTGGGAATAACCCTTTGCAACCAATATTTCTTTGTACTTTTCCACACTTCCATCCAGAACAATCTTCTTCTTAAATACCCATTTGTAGCCCACAGCTTTCCTGCCTTTAGGCAAGGGCACCAAACTCCAAGTTTCATTCTTTTCTAATGATGCCATCTCTTCTTCCATGGCTTCCAACCAAGAGTCTGAATTAGGCATTCTAAATGCCTCTTTTACAGTCCTAGGCTCATCAGTGCTAGAAATCAAAGCATAGAGACAAGTAGAATCAATCAAAGAGAACCCATACCTATCAGGTTGTTTTCTTTCTCGGGTTGACCTCTTCACTTATTGAGGTTGAAGTTCTTCTTCTTCAGAACTTTCATAACTGCTTGAGCTCTCCTCAATTTTAGGTACATTTTGAATTTTCAATTCCTCTTTCTCTAGTGTAGGAGGAATTACAGCTACATCCTTAATGTTTTCTGACTTTGTCTTTGACTGCAGATCCAAGGTGGAAGGTTTCAACTCACGAAAGATTACACTTCTGCTATATACAGCCTTCTTTGTATCAGGATTCCAAAGCTTGTATCCTTTTATGCCAGTGCTATAGCCAATAAAAATACATTTGAAAGCCTTATTCTCCAATTTAGATCTTTTCTCATACGGCACATAAGCATATGCCTCATAGCCAAAAACATGAATATGTCTTAAAGAGGGCTTTTTACCAAACCACGCTTCCAAAGTTGTTTTCTCAACTAGAGCAGAATTTGGAGACCGATTAATCAAGTAACATGCAGTAGCAGGAGCCTCAGCCCAGAACTTCTCCTCCAAGCCAGTACTACTGAGCATACTCCATGCTCTCTCCATCACTATCCTATTAAACCTTTTTGCAACTCCATTTTGTTGTGGAGTATAACGTTTAGTCTTATGTCTTTTAATCCCATGGTCTTTACAGTATCTCTCAAATTCATCAGAACAAAATTCACTGCCATTATCAGTCCTTATACATTTTATTTTTCTTCCAGTCTGATTTTCTACAAGGTTTTCAAATTTCTTAAACTGATTGAATACTTATTATTTACTTTTCAGAAAATATACAAATGCTCTTCTTGAATAATCATCAATTAATGACATGTAGTATCTTGACTTAGACAAAGAAGGAACATTCAGTGGACCAAATACATCAGAATGAATATAATCTAGCAAACTAGAAGATTTATGAGGACTGGAATAAAAAGAAACATGGTGCTTGTTGATGGTGTTTTTATGCACTTCACAACACAGGCAGCGCAAAGGTGCACTACCTCTCTTGAAAGACAATTTCCCACAATCGAGTTGCAGAACACTATCCCAAGGTCTCTTGGATGTCAGGTCATGACAGTGCTTAGATACCTCAGTAGTTTGATGTGATTTGCTGGAATCACAAGGCGGCCTTACAGAAACACAAAATATGGGCACAAAACATGAAGTTGGATCTTTGGAAAGGAGTTTTCACATGTAAGCAATTATGTCTTGGCTGTAGGTTCAAACAACAGTCTCAAACTCCATCTAGTTGTTAGATTTTGCTTTATAAAGTGCAATGAACCTTGGTGTTGTTCAGTTTCTAAAGAAAGTGAAAAAAAAGAGTGAAGGGGAAGAAAAGTTCCTAAGCCTAAAGCTTGCTGCGAATAGTGATAATGGAGTCCCTGCAATAGACAATTCCTTCAAAACAATATCCCACTTAACCAGGGATTTCACAGTATCATGGGAATCGTGCAATCTTCTAAGGGCTGTAGATTTTTATCCTTCATCCACCACATATATGCATGAACTAAAGATAAGTGTTTGAGGCAGCTTAAATCAGGTCCAGGCTAACTTTGCAAAGCTATCTACCTTCAGCAAATAGCAAAAAGTATGGACTAAGGGATCATCAACAAAGCAAAAAATTTTATGAACAGCTAACTAAATAGCAAAGAGATCTAAGCTAACAACTAATATTGGAGAAGTGAATCAATAGACATGAGAGAAAACAAGGAAATGCACCAAGTCAATGCTATTTCTCATAAATTTCAGCAGCATGCCTTTACAACAACTCAACTCTCACTTTTGCAAATGAGGGGAGTGCTCTATTTATAGCTTCCAAAAAAACAAATGAATGGCCAAGATTCATTTCCATTGTGTGGCCACGATTCATTACAACTTAGGGTTTCACCTACCCCCAAAATAGATTTACAATTTTAAAACATCTTTTGTCTTTTCCCTATTTTGTCACCTAGTAGATGACACTATTTGCATTTTTGTCTTGTAGCTAATTGCTATTCCTTTGGCTGTAGCTACTCTTCTGGGAAGTCTTCTTCCTCGACTGGGCTGTCTGGTTGCTCCTCGGAGGCTGCGTGTTCAATATGCTTGAGGATTACGGCCTGGAGCTTGTCGATCTCAAGGATTTCACATCTCAACGCCTGATAGCTCCATTCTTTGGCATTCTCTTCCAACTGCTTCCAATCCTCGTCATACTTTGAGCCCTGATCTCTGAAGAGCTCTGATCTATCGAAGGCACGGGCAGCGAAACTCAAGAAGTCCGTTGTGATATCTCTGGCTGTCCTGTCCTTCATCTGTTCCTCAAAATATGACTTGACCTTTTCTGCATCTAATTGCACCGTGGGCATATCATGGCCCGTCATCAGCTTGAGGTACTCGGCGCATTCTGCTCGGATCTCCTTGATCCACGCAATATCTGGATCTATTCTGCCTTAGATCTGTTCCATCCTTTCTTTACGGTTGATGAGGTCTTTGCGCCATATGTCAACCAACCAGTGATCCTCCTTCAGTTCTAGCTTCTCTTCCCACATGCTTTCTAGCATTTGAAGGATGGCCTCAACCTTTGGGAAGGCAGAATCGTAGATCGCAGGGAAGTTGGTGCAGAGCTTCCTCGTGCCTTCCAAGGACTGAATCAAGTCTAGGAACTTGTTGGCTATCTGCACAGCCAAGCCGATCCCTATGTTTCTGACCCTCGCAACCTGCTGGAACCAGTCCTTCGTGGTCTTCTCTAGGTTTTTCCTCCTCTCCAGCTTATCTATCTGATCCTTGGAGAGTAGCTGAGGAGTGGCCGTCAAGGTAGTGGGAAGGTTGTCTATTGAAGACCACTACTGGATGTAGTCGGTTAGGGCAGCAACCTGCACCTTTAGCTCGTCTTTGGTGATCTTATCCTGCTTAATCAAATGCACCACCATGGCCACTGACTCCTCCAAATGTCCGACCTTCTGTTCCCTGGTGGCTGTCCCTAGGTCGATTGTGGAGATATTGTAGCTTACTCCGACCTAGCCAACAGTTGGCGTTGCTACCTGTGCAGCCCGGGAGCCAGAAGCGTCCATGGTTATCCTGGAACGGACCTTAGGCTTCTTCTCCTTCTTTGTAGTGGCTAGAGATTGACCCAAGATGGCTTCCAATCTTGACCTCGGATTGCTTAGAACAGGAGTAGTCTTTTCGAGCTGCTTTTCCAGCCAGTTGGGCATGGCGGATTGGTCCTTGGGTGTATCATGGCTGCCTTCACCCGTCTCAGTCAGGGGCAAGACTTCTGCCTCCTTTTCCTTTTCAAGTTCTTCCTTTTCCTTGGCAGCATCCTCCTCCTCATCAGAGTCTTGATAGAACACGAGGCTTTTGACGGGTGCGTTGGTGGTCAGTATCTGAGTGAGATCCTGTTCTTTTGCTACCTCTTCTTCTTTCTTCTCCTTAGCAGCCTCAGGTTTGGGGCTCCTTACAATGTGGGTCTTCGCCTCAGTGATATCCTTTTCAGGCTGCCCCTCTAGTGGCTGTCCCTCTTCACCACGTGGCGACGGTTCTGCCTCTTCTCTGACATCCTCATCAGAAACCTGAATAATTTTTCCGGCGCCCGAGCCATGCTCTCCATCCCCGCCTTCAGAGGATCCCGTTTCTTCTTCCTCATAGGCAACCTCGTCAATGGTTCTATACTCGTATTTGGTTTGCTCATAATAGTCATCGGCCTCCTCCTCCATAGGCTTTGAAGCCTCCTGTTCTAGCTCCTCCATCTCCTTGGAAATTTGCATGGTGGCCTCCATGGCTAGCGGACCTGTCGGCGGTTGCGACGGCTGAGCTGTTGCGAGGGCTTGGGCGAGGGCAGCCTAGAGAGCAGGGTCCATTAAAAGCTGCGAGAGCTCAAGAGGGAGACTCTGCAGGTGCCGTGTAATAGCCTCGGGCACGCTAGAAAGGGGAACAGGTGATGGTATTGTTGCCAGAGGCAGGGAGGTGATGGGTGAGATGGCAGCAGCAGAGGAAGGGGAAGTGGTCATGCTCGAGGAAAAGTCAATATTGACTATGGACCCGGTTGGGGGCGAAGAGGCAAGGTGGACAGAAATGTCCATGACTTGTGTGGATGAGGCAGCTGCGGCCTGAGAGGGGGGAAGCACACCCGTCGGGGGAGGAAGGAGCAATGGAGGTTGCGCCTCTGTTGTGACCACTTTCCTTTTAAGCTTCTTCAGAGATGAGCCTCCCGTATCCTTTGTTGCTTGTTCTTTGCGGCCCCCGGACTATGCCGTTTCTGCTTCTTTTCTCCTCTGGGACCTAGTGATGGGGGGAGACTTGGAAGTCTCACCAGCTGATGGGGAGGCAGCAACGTCCTCTGTGGTGCTCGGCCCACTTTTGAGTGCTTCGTATGTTAGAGCCACCCCCTGTTGCTCCAGTTGTGCCACCTGTCCATCAACCCACTCCTTAGTGTGAGCTATGATAGGCTAGGTGATGGTATCTAGGTCTTTGACCTCTTGTTCATCCCAGTCAATGGAGGGGATTGCCAAGTTGGCAACCGGAGGGTACCTCGGGTGCACCAGGGTGGACTCCTCTTCCTCAAGCTGGTCTGGCACCAGAAACAGCTGCACTCTCCTTAAAAACTGCACTGTCATTCGCATGTAATGTCTCTTGCGAACCTCCTTATCATCTCTACAATCTGCCCAGAAATCTTCAACATGGTACTGGTGGGCGTATGCCGGCCCTAGCGCCTTCCTGACGTGGCCGTGGGGGTCCATCCGTGGGCGAGCCGTGTACCATTCAAAGTTATACTCTTTGAGTTCCTTTTCTGAGTTGCCGGTGCATTGAGATGTTTGCAGTCGATACTGACCTTGGCCGAGGATCATGGGATAGGGGATCCCTGCTATGTGTTTTTGGCCAAAGATCGTCTGAATATGTTGGAGCTGCCGGGAAAGCTCTAGCAGAATAATCCTATCGTTTGGGTATCTTGGCAACTTGTTCGGCCGTTCTGTGAATCCCTAGGCACGGATGTAAGTGAACTTGGGGAACTGAATGTATAAGAAGGCATACTCCTTCAGGAGTGCTCTGGCGCTGTGTGATACCCGTCTCTCAAAGTCCCCGGCTATCAATCTGATAATATGGCCTATGAAGGCATCATTGATCCAGCGGTACTCCTTTTTGAAGTAGCGGTATTGTAGCCGAGGGTACCGGTCAAAAGGCTTAAGCCCTCGTTTGTGATCCCCATCCGGCACCATGAAGAGTCCACTATATTGCCTCTGACCTACCAAGGAGTACACCAGGTACGAGGTCATGTAGAATTTGTTTCTTTTCTTGATATTTACAAACTGCTCGTGGAAGCAGTTGCTGATGATACTCCCCCAGTCGAACGAGATCTTGGTCTTCACATCCTCATTTCCTCGTACGATTTGCTCAACATATTAAGCCATCCACTCCTGGAAGTAGGCGGCTACTGGGAGGCCCATGACCCTGCTTAGCATGGTCACCAAGTTGTGATAGTCTTCTTGAAAATCGCTGCGGAACAGCTCTTGGGGAACTTTTGCAGTGCTGCCCCATTTCTCCTTCAACCAGTAGATGTTGATTGACTTCTTGCAGCCTAATGGATTGGCATCCCACACCGCCTGACACTGCTCCAAAGTGGGGACTTGCATATGTGGGAATGTAGGAATGTGGAATGTTTTTATAATTCCTTCCGGAGACATGTCGGCAAGGATATTCCCTTCTTTGTCCACGATCGTTCGCGTGTCCGTCTGGTAGGCTTCTCGGCAAGCCATTACTAGTTCAGGTGCTATTAGAGATGGAGGGAAGCCAGCAGCTTTAGCAATTCCACTTTTGCGTATCAATCGATCATTCTTTGTCTTAGGGTCAATCTTGACCCTCTGGGTGAACTCGTCTATGTCCACCTGGCCTATATTGGTGTCCGAGATCTCTTTCCAGTCAGTCGAGACCTTTGACTGGAGCGGTTCACCCTGAAATTGGAACTTCATTTGGTCTTTGTCGTCTTTCCCACGGACGGCCCTTCCGGATTTCTTACCCTTATCCTTTTCGGTAGAGGCCCCTGAAGTTCCTGCGGCCGATTCCATATATCCTACAGGTAAGGGCGAAGTTAGCACAAGAAAACACCAATAACGTTAATGTTAGTCTGTATTGTGAGCATATTATATAACTAACCATTCAAATGCATCATAAATTTAATTCTCATATGATATCGATTTCATTTTAGGGCAATTCAGCAATCTGGGCCCGAAGGGCCGGACTTCCCTGGCAGGAATGCTGCTAGGAAGGGAAAACATGCCTGAAAGCTCTTGGAGACCCCCGTTGGTCAGATTTTGATGTTGTAAGATACCCATGATGAAGAATGGCCTGATTTAGAACGTGGGTCGAAGTCAGATTCTCGATTGGACTTGATTTGGATCGATTTGGGGAGCTTCGGGGGTTTCAGGCCGGAAGGCAGTCAGGCGAAGGAAGTCAGCGGCGGCGGATATCAGGCGGAAGTCCGGTGGCGGAATCCCGGAGGACGGAACCCGGGAAGCAAAAAGACGGCCGTCATCGGATTTGGTTTCACAGTTTTAGACCGGACGACATTCGGAGCACCGGGCCCCGGGGGCCGGGAGGACGCGTCGCAAAGGCCGCTGCATCTTATTAGATCTTTTTGAAAGGCAGTGACAAGGAAATGACCGGAGCCTGCAGGGCGAGGCGGTGACGGAGGCTCGCCGCCGATGGATTTTGCAATGTTACCCAGCGGCGATGGTGAGGTGAAGCTCGAGCCCCGACCCACGGGAGGATGCAAGGGGACGGCCGCTGGGAGGTTACGACAATTCACAGGCGATGGAGGCAAAAGGCGTCACGGGACCTGAGAGGCGGAACGACGCGAGGTGCAGGCCGCCTCATGCATTTTGCGGTGTTTTCAACGGTGGCGGCGAAAGACGGACTGAGACCCAGAGACCGGAGAGATTGGTGACGCCAGCCGCCGTGAAGGTATAGATAGCGATGGCAAAGAGGCCACCGAGGCCTAGGGGACGGGGCACTACGGGTTGACGGCCGATGGGAAAATTTCATCACAGCCCGGGTGACGGCGGTGGTGAAAGCGACCCCGGAGCCCGAAGGTCGGGCAGCAGGAAGGGTTCCGCCGTGAGCGGCGACGGAACAGCCACGGAGTTCCGGGAATGGAACGCCCAGAAAGTCAGGCCCAGAGGGTCGTGGGTACGCAAAAACAGGGGCCTCGCCGAGGATTTTTTTTGATGTTAAAACGGCGGTGAATCCAAGGCAGAAGCCCGGGAGGGGAAACCCGGAGGCCCGGGCCCAGAAGGGCGGACCTCCGTCAGGCATCTTGACTCTGGATTCTAACGGCGACAGAAGGTTTCAGGCTCGGCAGGGTCCTTCGCACTGTACGAAGAACACCCATGGTGCAGACAAGTCCCGGGAGACGGTAAGGGTGATTCCGATGGTTTCCGGAAAATTCAAACACATGGGTTTTGGGCGCGACGCGGGGGTGTTCTTTTTATACCATTCAATTTTGTTCTTTAATTCATTTAAATCCTCAAAATGATCAAAAATGATGGGAGAGCGAACGAGGATGGCCTACCTGTGACTCGCGAAGCGGGTAGGTGATGGGATCCACCGGCGGAGTTGACGGAGCGAGGTTGATGCCAATGATCGCATTGGTGCAGACTGCAGTAGGCTCCAATTCAACCGCTGCTCCAATTTGCTCGAATTCGCTAAGTGAAAAAGACATTGGGGGACCACGATTTATATACCCAACCGCTCATTAATGTCGCATTAAATGCCTCGTACGATCACTTCAAAAGTTAGTCAGTTTCAAATTTGGGGTCGTCAGCGGGGACAAGGGCTTCGGGATCCGGCAGGCGGGAAGCCGTGGAATGACGGCCGCCGAGAAACTTTATGAGGACTTCGAACGGCGGCGGTGAAGGTGCGACCGGGGCCTGGAGGGCGGGGCGCCGCAGGGGCTTGCCGCCATGAGATTTTGCTTTGCATTGCGACGGCAGCGATGAACAAGACCCCGGGGCCCGAAGGGCGGGCGGCCGAAAGGATTGCCGCCGTGAGCTTTTGGTTTGCACGGCGGAGGTGAAAGACGCCCGGGGGCCCGAGAGACGGGCGGCCGACGGAGGATCACCGTCGCGGATGGTGATCCCGGGACGGAAGTCCGAAGGCGGACTTCCGGCGCCCAGGGCCCGAAGGAGCAGGGGTCGGCCAAAAACCCACAAGGAACAACGAACGGCAAATGGCGGGGCAGGTTCCGAAGGGCGGAAAGATTCCTGGGAAACACCGCCAAGGTAAAATGAAAGGTGGAAACCGACAGTAAACCCCTCAGAGGCTCAACCGAGGCTCCAGGGGTCGCCTCCCAAAGTCCTGAAAAAGGCCTAAGGAACCCACAAGGCCCTGGAGGGCACCAAAATTTAAAAGGGAAACCATGATCGATCTTAGGATGAAACTTTAGGGTAATATCGACCATACAAAATGTCAAAAAAAAGAGGGGCACACAAAACGAGGCAGCCCTGACAGACCCGACAAGGCGAAAGAAAAGAGGGTCCCCGTTCCCAACGGGGCGTGTGTGCTGAGGGCACAACAAATGGCGACTCCACTAGAGAACGCTCCGGAGCGTTCTAGGGATAAATATTCATTCAAGACCCAGAATCTCTGGTTTCGCAGACCAGAAACGGCTTCCAAGGATGAATCCGGGAGAGCGAGATCCTTAATTGGGTCAGCTTACATGACATCTCGAAAGTGTGTGTAGAGTGAGTTCATTCCTTTTCTGGGGATAGTAACCAAGGTTATTACTCGAACCAAGTGAGCTACATAAGTTGCCTAACACCAAAAGTAACCTGGACATTGCCCCACTGCCAGTCAGGCATCCATAGCCCCGGCGGAGTTGTCGCTACAATCTCATGGATATTGCTCTACTGTTGGCCGGGCGTCCATAGCCCCGGTAGAGTTATCTGAACACCCATACGGTCGTTTATTTTCTTTTTTCAGAGTTTTTTTTCTCTTCTTTTTGCTTTGATATTTCATTTCTCTTTTACCATTTAGTTCGACCGGGTAAGCATTGAAGCCTACAATGGGTTTGAGATTGTAGTGGTCACTGGAGTAGACTTAAGATTTTTCACTTACTTGGGTGTCGTGACAACCATAGCACGGTCCTTCAGAATTTATTATTATGTAATTTGTGCAAGATCCGAGATGTGGGTAAGAAGATCCGGCGAAGGGTCAAGTTCTGAGCAGAATTCAGACAGGGAAATCATTCACGGACAGCTCTGCAAAGACCAATAGTCTAGAGTGAAGGTTTAGCCAGAGAACACAAAGAATGGATAGCAAAGTGAACCGCTTGTTAGGCAAGCACGGCCACCACAAAGGAGCGGGAAACCCTTCTCTAAACGAAACTGCCGGGAGGGAGAAAGCAAAAAATGACGCGAACAAAACGCAACAAGCAAGAAAGCAACTACTCTACCCTATGCACAGGTATTTACAGCAAAGAGCTTGAAGGAGCTCAAGCCTGTAAGTAATGCTTCAGGTGCTGCCCATTGACTGGCAACGGGACGTTTTCACTGGTTAAGTTTTTTAAGCAGAAGGCGTTATCTCCCAAAATCTCAGCTATCTGAAAGGGGCCAAGCCAGAGCTTGTCGAATTTATTGTGTCCCCCTTTCTTTTCGTGGGCCTTATCCCAATATAGGACCAAATCTACAATCCTAAAGGCCTTAATTTTGGCCCGGCGGTCGAACCATCTCTTCACTATGCCCTGATGCTTGGCAAAATTTTCTATTGCGCGGTCTCGAACTTCCTCTAAATGTAACAATTCAGCTAGACGAGCTTCTCTACGATCTCCTCCATAAAAATCATTGATGAACTGAAGAGTCAGAATTTTTAGGTGGATGGGGAATATTGGCTCAAGACCATAGACAAGGTGGAATAGGGAATCACCAAGGGTAGCCTGATGGCGGGTGCGATCAGCCCAAAGGGCGAAATGGAGCTGGGTATGCCAGTCCTTGGGATTCCTATCTAGCAGCTTTTTGATCACGGTAATCAAGTTCTTGTTTGTGGACTCGGCAAGGCCATTGCCCTGAGGGTAGTAATTGGATGAAAATTTGAGGGCAATCCCATAGTCAAACGCCCAGCTAGCAAATTTTAAAGAAGCGAAGGCAGGTCCATTATCACATACTAGAGCATATGGACAACCAAAGTGATTTAAAATGAAACTTTCTAAGAAATCAGTAACTACTTCAGTTGTACAATGCTTACAAACTATTGCCTCCGTCCATCTAGTACAATAATTAGTAGCGGTTAGAATGTACCTGTGTCCCGCAGATGATGGAGGGCTTACCAAACCGATGAAGTCGAGACCCCATTGTGCAAAAGGTCTTACCTCCAGCACGGGCTGCAGTGGGACAGTAGCATTCCTCTCCCTGGTGGCGGTGGTCTAGCACATATGGCATGAACGAACATGGCCATGGGCATCTTTGAAGACAGTCGGCCAATAGTACCCTGCCCTTAATATCTGATGGGCCGTAGAAGAACCCGAGCCATGGCCCGTACCAAACTTATCGTGAAACTCTCTCAAAACGCGTTCTGCTTCCTCCTTGCCGAGGCATCTTAAATAAACGCCCTCATGATTCTTCTTATAGAGAATGGACCCCTGTAACATATAACCGTTGCTTTTCAATCTGAGGGCCCTCTTCTGAACTCCTTGCAAATGCGACGGACACTTATGATTGAGCAGAAAATAAATGACATCTTGGTACCATTCTCCTAGGGAGACATCTTCAAGCTGATATTACTGTACTGTGAGTTCAGGTCTGGCCTCTGTTGCTGTTTCGGCCATTGTGCGGGTGAGTGCCTGCCCTCTTACCAATTTCATTGGTTGGATCTCCATATCATATTCTTGGAGCAGGGTGACCCACTTGGCCCTCCGTTCGCCCAACTCGTTTTGCATGAGAAGCGTTTTGACTGCTGGGTCAGGGATGATTACGAACACCTTGTTGCGTAGAATGTAATGTCTAAATTTCTTTACTCCCCTAACGAGAGCGTACGCCTGCTTTTCTATGTTGTGGTAACGCAATTCAACATCTTTGAGGGGTGCGCTCATGAAGGTGATCGGATGCTCATTTCCCTCGTCATCCTTTTGGGTCAACATACTGGCACAAGAATGCTCCGAAGCAAATGAATAGATATAGAACGGCTTCAGATAATCTGGACTGACCAACACAGGCGCCTCAGTAATGGCTCGTTTGATCTCCTCAAAGGATTGTTTGGACTCTGGTGTCCATTCAACTTTGGCGTCCTGCTTGAGCATGGCATTGAGAGGTTTGACTATTTTCGCGAAGCCGGTAATGAATTTCTGGACGAAATTAATCTTTCCGAAGAAAGACTTTAATTCCTTCTTGCTGCCCGGGGGCTGAATCTTGAGTAACGACTCAATGCGTTCAGGATCGATAGAGATTCCTTGCTCTAAGATGATGTGCCCGAATAATCTGCCTTCGGTCACTCTAAAAATGCACTTCTTGGGGTTGAGGAAAACCCCGAATTCCCGGCATCTCTGAAATACATTGCATAAGTCGGAGACGTGATCACCTCGCTTCTTGGAGAATACGGTCAAATCATCCATATAGATGATTATACATTTTCCAATCAGGTCCTTGAAAGCGATATCCATGGCGCGTTGGAAAGTGGCACCGGCGTTGATGAGCCCAAATGGCATTCTCTTGTACGCGAATGTTCCCCACTTAGTGGTGAACGCAGTCTTATGGCGATCCTCGTATTGTACCATTACTTGATTATACCTAGAGTATCCATCGAGGAACGACATCATCTGGGAGCCGTTGACAATTTGCAGCACTTCATCCAGTGAGGGCACCGGATAGTTGTCCTTTTCTAAGGCGCGATTGAGATTACAGAAATCCACACACAATCTGATCTCTCCATTCTTTTTCCTGACTGGGACCAAGTTAGCCACCCACGTAGAATGCCTAACGGGAAAGATGATCCTTGCTGAAAGTAATTTTTGCACCTCCTTGTAAACAATAGGTTCTAGCAGGGCATTAATAGGGCGCTGCCGCTGATGGAAGGGCCTCACCTCAGTCTTTAGAGGGATGGTATGCGTGATGACCGATGTGTCGTATGTTTTCAAGTCTTCGTAACTCCATGCCACCACGTCAGGATATCTGCGCAAGG
Source organism: Sequoia sempervirens (assembly GCA_007258455.2). Classification (NCBI taxonomy): domain Eukaryota; kingdom Viridiplantae; phylum Streptophyta; class Pinopsida; order Cupressales; family Cupressaceae; genus Sequoia; species Sequoia sempervirens. Next base: position 37,325 of record VDFB02330402.1, on the reverse strand, counting down.
CATCCGTGATTCCCCTCTTCTCTTCGGGCGTGCATACCTTTCCAATAAAAACATTCTTGATATCCTCGGTCGTTCCCAAGTTGTGAGCATGGCACTGGCTGCTTATAGTCTCCTTTTTCGTTTGTCGGTCTTGATCCCTGATCTGATCCAGGTCGAATACACGCTCCAGCTGAACCATCCCTCTAGGGATCGTGTTGGTTTTCAGATTGATAACCCCTTCTATGTCCAACTCAGCTTCCTGTGGATCAGCTTCATCGATTATTTGGGCAGCAAAGATGTCAAAGCTTGTGATGAACTGGAGTATATGCTTATCATCATTAAAGACCTGCAGGTGGGTGACATTGT
>VDFB02330402.1:0-36880 GCA_007258455.2 Sequoia sempervirens | reverse complement strand
AAAACCCATAAGGAACAACGAACGGTAAACGGCGGGGCAGGTTCCGAAGGGCGGAAAGATGCCCGGGAAACACCGCCGGGGTGGAAAATGAAAGAGGGAAACCCGATAAGGGAATCCTATAGGCCCGGGCCCGGAGGGGCCCAGGGCCGCCCCAAAGCCCGAAAGGCCTAAGGAACCCACAAGGCCCCGGAGGGCACCAAAATTTAAAAGGGAAACCACGATCGATCTTAGGATGAAACTTTAGGGTAATATCGACCATGCAAAATTTCAAAAAAAGAGGGGCACGCAAAATGAGGCAACCCCGATAGACCTAACAAGGCGAAAGAAAAGAGGGTCCCCGTTCCCAACGGGGCGTGTGTGCTGAGGGCACAACAAATGGTAACTCCGCTAGAGAACGCTCCAGAGCGTTCTAGGGATAAATATTCATTCAGGACCCAGAATCTCTGGTTTCGCAAACCAGAAACGGCTTCCAAGGATGAATCCGTGAGAGTGAGATCCTTAATTGGGTCAGCTTACATAACATCTCGAAAGTGTGTGTAGAGTGAGTTCATTCCTTTTCTAGGGATAGTAACCAAGGTTATTACTCGAACCAAGTGAGCTACATAAGTTGCCTAACACCAAAAGTAACCTGGACATTGCCCCGCTGCCAGTCAGGCATCCATAGCCCCAGCGAAGTTGTCACTACAATCTCATGGATATTGCTCTACTACCGGTCGGGCGTCCATAGCCCCGGTAGAGTTATCCGAACACCCATACGGTCGTTTATTTTCTTTTTTCAGAGTTTCTCTTCTCTTCTTTTTGCTTTGATATTTTATTTCTCTTTTACCATTTAGTTCGACCAGGTAAGCATTAAAGCCTACAATGGGTTTGAGACTGCAGTGGTCACTGGAGTAGACTTAAGATTTTTCACTTACTTGGGTGTCGTGACAACCATAGCACGATCCTTCAAAATTTATTATTATGTAATTTGTGCAAGATTCGAGATGTGGGTAAGAAGATCCGGTGAAGGGTCAAGTTCTGAGCAGAATTCAGACAGGGAAATCATTCACGGAGAGCTCTGCAAAGACCAATAGTCTAGAGTGAAGGTTTAGCCAGAGAACACAAAGAACGAACAGCAAAGTGAACTGCTTGTTAGGCAAGCACAACCACCACAAAGGAGGGGGAAACCTTTCTCAAAACGAAACTCCCGGGAGGGAGAAAGCAAAAAATGACGCGAACAAAACGCAACAAGCAAGAAAGCAACTACTCTACCCTATGCACAGGTATTTACAGCAAAGAGCTCGAAGGAGCTCAAGCCTGGAAGTAATGCTTCAGGTACTGCCCGTTGACTGGCAACGGGACGTTTTCACCGGTTAAGTTTTTTAAGCGGAAGGCATTATCTCCCAAAATCTCAGCTATCTAAAAGGGGCCAAGCCAGAGCTTGTCGAATTTATTGTGTCCCCCTTTCTTTTCATGGGCCTTGTCCCAATATAGGACCAAATCTGCAATCCTAAAGGCCTTAATTTTGGCCAGGCGGTCGAACCATCTCTTCACTATGCCCTGATGCTTGGTGAAATTTTCTATTGCACGGTCTCGAACTTCCTCTAAATGTAACAGTTCAGCTAGACGAGCTTCCCTACGATCTCCTCCTTCATAAAAATTATTGATGAACTGAAGAGTCAGAATTTTCAGGTGGATGGGGAATATCAACTCAAGACCATAGATAAGGTGGAATGGGGAATCACCAAGGGAAGCCTTATGGCGGGTGCGATCAGCCCAAAGGGCGAAACGGAGCTGGGTATGCTAGTCCTTGGGATTCCTATCTAGCAGCTTTTTGATCACGGTAATCAAGTTCTTGTTTGTGGACTCGGCAAGGCCATTGCCCTGAGGGTAGTAATTGGATAAAAATTTAAGGGCAATCCCATAGTCAAACGCCCAGCTAGTAAATTTTAAAGAAGCGAAGGCAGGTCCATTATCACATACTAGAGCATACGGAAAACCAAAGTGATTTAAAATGAAACTTTCTAAGAAATCAGTAACTACTTAAGTTGTACAATGCTTACAAACTATTGCCTCCGTCCATCTAGTACAATAATCATTTGCGGTTAGAATATACCTGTGTCCCGCAGATGATGGGGGGCTTACCAGACCGATGAAGTTGAGACCCCATTGTGCAAAAGGTCTTACCTCCAGCACGGGCTGCAGTGGGACAACAGCATTCCTCTCCCTGGTGGCAGTGGTCTGGCACGTATGGCATGAACGAACATGGCCATGGGCATCTTTGAAAATAGTCGGCCAATAGTACCCTACCCTTAATATCTAATGGGCCGTAGAAGAACCCGATCCATGGCCCGTACCAAACTTATCGTGAAACTCCCTTAAAATGCGTTCTGCTTCCTCCTTGCCGAGGCATCTTAAATAAACTCCCTCATGATTCTTCTTATAAAGAATGGAAACCTGTAATATATAACCGTTGCTTTTCAATCTGAGGGCCCTCTTCTGGACTCCTTGCAAATGTGACGGAAACTTATGATTGAGCAGATAATAAACGACATCCTCAAGCTGGTATTGCTGTACCGTGAGTTTAGGTCTGGCCTCTGTTGTTGTTTCGCCATTGTGCGGGTGAGTGCCTGCCCTCTTACCAATTTCATTGGTTGGATCTCCATATCATATTCTTGGAGCAGGGTGACCCACTTGGCCCTCCGTTCGACCAACTTGTTTTGCATGAGAAGCGTTTTGACTGCGGGGTCAGGGACGATTGTGAACACCTTGTTGCGTAGAATGTAGTGTCTAAATTTCTTTACTCCCCTAACAAGAGCGTACGCCTACTTTTCTATGTTGTGGTAATGTAATTCAGCATCTTTGAGGGGTGCGCTCATGAAGGTGATCGGATGCTCATTTCCTTCATCATCCTTTTGGGTCAACATACTGGCACAAGAATGCTCTGAAGCAAATGAATAGATATAGAACAGCTTCAGATAATTTGGACTGACCAACACAGACGCCTCAGCAATGGCCCGTTTTATTTCCTCAAAGGATTGTTTGGCCTCTGGTGTCCACTCGACCTTAGTGTTCTGCTTGAGCATGGCATTGAGAGGTTTGACTATTTCTGTGAAACCGGTGATGAATTTTCAGATGAAATTAATCTTTCCGAAGAAAGACTTTAATTCCTTCTTGCTGCCCAGGGGCTGAATCTTGAGTAGCGACTCAATGCGTTCAGGATCAATGGAGATTCCTTGCTTTGAGATGATGTGCTCGAGTAATCTGCCTTCGGTCACTCCAAAAATGCACTTTTTGGGGTTGAGAGAAACCCTAAATTCCCGGCATCTCTGAAATACTTTGCATAGGTCAGAGACGTGATTACCTCACTTCTTGGAGAATACCGTCAAATCATCCATATAGATGATTATACATTTGCTGATCAGGTCCTTGAAAGTGATATCCATGGCGCGTTGGAAAGTGGCACCGGCATTGATGAGCCCGAACGACATTCTTCTGTACGCAAATGTCCCCCACTTAGTGGTGAACGCAGTCTTGTGGCGATCCTCGTATTGTACCATTACTTGATTATACCCGGAGTATCCGTCGAGGAACGACATCATCTGGGAGTCCTTGACGATTTGTAGCACTTCATCCAGTGAAGGCACCGGATAGTTGTCCTTTTCTGAGGCGCGATTGAGATTGCGGAAATCCACGCACAATTTGATCTCTCCATTATTTTTCCTGACCGGGACCAAATTAGCCACCCACGTAGAGTGCCTAATAGGAAAGATGATTCTTGCTGAAAGTAATTTCTGTACCTCCTTGTAAACAATAGGTTCTAGCAAGGCATTAATAGGGCGCTGCCGCTGACAGAATGGCCTCACTTCTGTCTTCAGAGGGATGGTATGCGTGATGACAGAGGTGTCGTATGTTTTCAAGTCTTCGTAACTCCATGCCACCACGTCAAGATATCTACGCAAAGCATCCGTGATTCCCCTCTTCTCTTCAGGCATGCATACCTTTCCAATAAAAACATTCTTGGTATCCTCGGTCGTTCCCAAGTTGTGATCGTTGCACTGGCTACTAATAGCCTCCTTTTATGTTTGCCGATTCTGATCCCTAATCTGATCCAGGTCGAATACACGCTCCAGCTGAACCATGCCTCTGGGGATCGTGTCGATTTTCAGATTGATAACCCCTTCTATGTCCAATTCAGCCTCCTGTGGATCAGCTTCATCGATTATTTGTGTAGCAAAGATGTCAGAACTTGTGATGAACTGGAGGATATGCTTATCATCATTTAAGACCTATAGGTGGGTAACATTGTCTGGGACCGATGGCGTAGATGTTAGCTCAACAGTGAACTTCTTGAGCCCAGACAACGAGAGGGGCTGTAACGTGCTAGCTGCTTGAGCCAAGGCATCAGTTGTGCGATTCTGAGCACAAGGGATCAGTTGTATGTTGATCTCATTCAGGCCCTCTAGGAGATCCCACACCCTGTGTCTATAATTCGTGAGTCTCCGGTCATGACAGGAGTACAATTTCCTAACCTGCTTAACCACAAGTGCAGAATCTCCAAAGATTTGCGGTACCTTCACATTCTTCGTCAAGGCCATAAGAAGGCCAAGGACTAAGGCCTCATATTCTGCTACATTATTGGTGCAATAAAACTGCAATCGATGGGCAGCGAGGAATGTCTTACCCGTTTGACTGATGAGTTCGATCCCCGCTCCAGCTCCTTGTCTTGACTTTGATCCATCAAACCGGAGCGTCCAGCACGCAGAGGATTCCTCATCTTCAGGTTTGATTGAGTCTTCATTCTCTTTTGGCTGGGCAGCGGGCCTAGTGATCTTAGGAAGGCTTTCCGGGTCGAGGCAATGATCGACAGGTGATCCGGTTGGTGCCTCCTTTGGTGTTTCTGTCTGAGGAGCAGTGGCTTTCTTAACATGCTCCACTGCTGCTTGGCACAAGCAACAGTCGAACTCGGAGTGAGCAGCGTTGTGGACCCTACACCAATAAGGCAATAATAGGTCTTGAAAATTCATTCTAGCTCCTATGCTAAGCTGATCTCTTGCACATTTTTCCATAAACTCCTAGAAGCCATCGAGCAATCCCCAGTTGTCATCTTTATCTGGCTCATCGTCAGCTTCCGCCAACACTTCTTCGTCTGGGGGCATTTGTTCGGAACCTGCTGAGGGACTGCATAATACCAGCAATACCTCATCTGTCCGTTCTTCCTGAAGCTCAAGCTTGTTTTGGTAAGCAAAAGGGTGGTAATTCCCTAAGTCGGTCTTAGCGAATAGCACCTCGCTGAGATTATTGTATTCTGTGATCATATATTTCATCCGGGGTTCACGGTCAATACGAATTTGATTTGGCAGCCCCTTCCACGGTAGCCACATGTGAGACAAGTCGGTGGCAGTGTATCCGTTCAGCGCCTTGGTGAACTCTCTCCCCAGAATGATTCCATAGGCATCAGGTATGTCTGCCACTTGGATGTCCACAACCTGCTGTATCCGGGGGTCCGCAGCGATTTGCATGGGGATGCGGTTTATTTCGCCCATGATATTAATCTCTGTTTTGTCCAGTTGGGTGACCTTTCTCTTTGAAGGCGTGGGGGTGATGCCAAGAGATTTGCATACGGCCAAAGGCATAATGTTGGAAGATGCGCCTGAATCGAGTAGGCAGTTGTGCAAATTCTTGCCAAAGACCCTAATAGTAGTCAGGAACGGGGGAGTTTCCGGTCTCCCTTGGAGGATACCGACGGGTGTGTCCATTTGAGCTATTTGGCCTTTGTTCCTGTCACTGCCTGTATCCTTGGTTTGTTTAAATTGCTGGTCCTTGGGAGGCTATCTACCAGCCCTCTCTGGCTCCTTTTCAGTGTATCTGCCAGCCGACTGATTCATGGGCATATGATTCCTTCTTCCGGTGTTGTCCTGTATCTCTTGTTCTTTCCTGGGCTCCTCAAAGGTTACCCTCTTGGCCGGGGTCTCTTGTGTCGTGCTAGATAAGGGAGTCCCATTCAGAACCCTGAAAAAGACGTGCCTTACAGCAGGAACCTTGAGCAATTTGAAGGCCAACAAACTAATTTTGACCTTCTTGAACTCTTCCGCCACATATTCACCCATTTGCTCGATTTCAAAGCTAAAAGCTTGGCCTATGGGAGAACTAGGGGTTTGACTCTTGGTTTGCCCAGGTGGATTTTGGGTTTGGCTCTGAGGCTGACCTTGTGGTGGGTTTTGGGATTGGTTCTTGCTGAGATATTGGGAAGGTATACGACGGAGCCCTGGGTTATTGTTAGCATTTGGATCAGGCGGGGTGGCGAAGTTGTTTGGTGGAGTAGAAGTGGTGAAGGGTCCGCCGGCTTGTCTATTCCTAAGGAAATAGGGATTTGACCGTTGATGGAACATGTGGACCTCATCCACGAATGGCTCTTCTTCATCCACCCGACCGTTATCTACCGAATCAAAAAGCTGAGATAGAGTTGATTCGTTACTTACCTCTTGCGCTTTCTCATCCTCGATGGGGGTGGGCTCTGCCTCGGGCTCGTTGCGGTCTCCTCGCAGAAACGACACCTGATTGACCACCAAACATGAGGAATCATAGGGCTCTGATGGGACGATGTCCCTGCATTTGGCATTATCGACGGTATTTTATACTTCCACCTGGAAGATTTCAGCCACCGCCTGGAATTCAGGACAGTCTAGCTCAAAATGTCTATTGGTTTTGTGAAGTCGGCACCATCCGGACAAAGCTGCTTCGGCCAAATACACACTGCTGGATGTTCTGTCATTGCCTGCTGGTTGATCGAACCAGGTGGGGACACCACCGTTGTTGGGCCTGGTGTTCCATGTGCGGTTTTGCCTCTGGGAAGGTCTTCTTTCTACATTTTGATTGGAGTTCTACCCCCTCATAATTCTGCCCCGAGGAGGTACCCGCTTCTCGATTATCTCTGTTGTCTCTATTGTCTCGAGACTCCCGACTGTCCCTGTTGAGATTGGCCTGAAAGTTGTGTTGGGAGGCCTGTAGCTGATTATTCTGGTGCTTCAGATGCATCATCTCTGTGGACATCTTCTTAATCATTTCGGTCAGCTCCTCTAGCTTATCCTTCTCGACTGCACCTCGAGGCGACAGGGCCAGATTTTGGAGAAACGCGGGTGGGGCTGCCGGCTGATTTTAATAAGCTGGAGGAAAATCTGGTCCTGATAAGTGCAACGGTGCCTGGGGCTGTTGGGAATATGCTTGCTACTGTGGAGCTATTTGAGAATAGTTGTACTGCTGCTGGGGCTGCAAGTAAGATGTTGCGGGAAGCGCATAATTCAACGGCTGCCCCGGATGCGGCACCATAGACAACTGTGGCACCTGGTTCATGAGAGGAGTTTGGTAAGCAAACGCCTGATTGAGCCCCTGAATTTGCCTTGGGTGGGCGACGGGCCCCAAAGAGGGCAGAGGGCCGAATATATTTTGTCCCAAATCCGCACTTGCAATGACAGCTTCTGCATAGGCGGTCAGCAAGGTAGCAGGCGGCGGGTGCATCCTTTTTATCGGCGCTGCCGTGTGGTTATCCAGGGCAGCGTAGTAGACTGGCAGAGCAGCCGCATCATTATGGAGGTATGGATACTGAAGCCTTATGTGAGCCCGATGGAAGCGATCATTGAAGGAGCCAATAGGTTCGTTGACCTCCCTTCTGATGGACATGAACTGTTGGTACAGGTCAGCGGGGTTGACAGGAATCTTGTACTTCTGTAGGAAGGCATTCTTCATCAGGGTCCACGAGGTGATCGACCCCTGCGGCAGATTGATGTACCAGTAGAAGGCCTCTTCTCCTAACGAATGCGGAAAGAGGCGACACGCCACGTCCTCGTGACCCACCTGCATTTTGGTAATTGTCGTTTTGAATATTTTGATATGCTCTTCGGCTGTTCTTTGCATGTCACGTGGATGGAATTTCAAACAAAAGCCCTCCGGATTCTTAGGCATATCATTGTAAACAACAAAGTGTATCGGCGAAGGGTTATACGCAAGCCAAGCCATGAGGGGAGGCGGAGGTGGCACTTGCTGTTGGAGAACAGGGATTTGGGACTGTATTGGCAATACAACCACAATTTGAGCCTGCCCTTGAGCTATGGCTGTCTGGACTGTGCTTTGGGTTGAAAGGGTCGGGAGAGGAGCGAACCCCTAGCTGTCGGAAGGAAGATGTGCAAATGTTGTTTGAGACGGTTGGGTGGAAGATGAAGGCCAGCCAAGTGAAGGTGGAGGTGAAATGGAGGCGGATGGAATGGAGGAAGAGGAAGAGGCGGAGCTGCTTCCTTGTGCTCATTTTGCCCTCGTGGGAGGCTGCTATTCTTCAAACTCTCCCTTGTTTAGTGCTAATCGTAGAATCCTTTGAAACCTTTCCGGGGATAATGATCCGATCCGATCCAGCTTCGCTTTATCAAGTAGCTTAGTATTCTGATCGCTGCCCTCCTTCTAGCGCCAGTTCTATTGATGGTGTTTTTATGCACTTCACAAGACAGGCAGCGCAAAGGTGCACTACCTCTCTTGAAAGTCAATTTCCCACAATCAAGTTGCAGAACACTATCCCAAGGTCTCTCGGATGTCAGGTCATGACAGTGCTTACATACCTCAGTAGTTTGATGTGATTTGTTGGAATCACAAGGCAGCGTTATAGAAACACAAAATATGGGCACAAAACATGAAGTTGGATCTTCGGAAAGGAGTTTTCACATGTAAGAAATTATGTCTTGGCTATAGGTTCAAACAGCATTCTCAAACTCCATCTAGTTGTTAGATTTTGATTTATAAAGTGAAATGAACCTTGGTGTTGTTCAGTTTCTAAAGAAAATAAAAAAAAGAGCGAAGGGGAAGAAAAGTTCCTAAGCCTAAAGCTTGCTGCGAACAGTGATAATGGAGTCCCTGCAATGGACAATTCCTTCAAAACAATATCCCACTTAACCAGGGATTTCACAGTATCATGGGAATCGTGCAATCTTCTAAGGGCTGCAGATTTTTATCCTTCATCCACCACATACATGCATGAACTAAAGATAAGTGTTTGAGGCAACTTAAATCAGGTCCAGGCTAACTTTGCAAAGCTATCTACCTTCAGCAAACAGCAAAAAGTATGGACTAAGGGATCATCAACAAAGCAGGAATTTTCATGAACAGCCAACAACATTCCTAAGATTATCGAAATAACATGAATAGCTAACTAAACAGCAAAGAGATCTAAGCTAACAACTAATATTGGAGAAGTGAATCAATAGACATGAGAGAAAATAAAGAAATGCACCAAGTCAATGTTATTTCTCATAAATTTCAGCAGCATGTCTTTACAACAACTCAACTCTCACTTTTGCAAATGAGGGGAGTGCTCTATTTATAGCTTCCAAAAAAACAAATGAATGGCCAAGATTCATGTCCATTGTGTGGCCACGATTCATTACAACTTAGGGTTTCACCTACCCCCAAAATAGATTTACAATTTTAAAACATCTTTTGTCTTTTCCCTATTTTGTCACCTAGTGGATGACACTATTTGCATTTTTGTCTTGTAGCTAATTGATGTTCCTTTGGCTGTAGCTACTCTTCTGGGAAGTCTTCTTCCTCGGCTGGGCTGTCTGGTTGCTCCTCGGAGGCTGCGTGTTCAATATGCTTGAGGATTACGGCCTGGAGCTTGTCGATCTCGAGGATTTCGCATCTCAATGCCTGATAGCTCCATTCTTTGGCATTCTCTTCCAGTCGCTTCCAATCCTCGTCATACTTTGAGCCCTGATCTCTGAAGAGCTCTGATCTATCGAAGGCACAGGCAGCGAAACTCAAGAAGTCCGTTGTGATATCTCTGGCTGTCCCGTCCTTCATCTGTTCCTCAAAATATGACCTGACCTTTTCTGCATCTAATTGCACCGTGGGCATATCATGGCCCGTCATCAGCTTGAGGTACTTGGCGCATTCTGCATGGATCTCCTTGATCCACGCAATATCTGGATCTATTCTGCCTTGGATCTATTCCATCCTCTCTTTACGGTTGATGAAGTCTCTGCGCCATATGTCAACCAACCAGTGATCCTCCTTCTTTAGTTCTAACTTTTCTTCCCACGTGCTTTCTGGCATTTGAAGGATGGCCTCAACCTTCGGGAAGGCAGAGTCGTAGATCACAGGGAAGTTGGTGCAAAGCTTCCTCGTGCCTTCCAAGGACTGAATCAAGTCTAGAAACTTGTTGGCTATCTGCACAGCCAAGCCGATCCCTACGTTTCTGACCCTCACAACCTGTTGGAACCAGTCCTCCATGGTCTTCTCTAGGTTTTTCCTCCTCTCCAGCTTATCTATCTGATCCTTGGAGAGTAGCTGAGGAGTGGCCGTCGAGGTAGTGGAAAGGTCGTCTATTGAAGACCACTGCTGGATGTAGACGGTTAGGGCAGCAACCTGCGCCTTTAGCTCGTCTTTGGTGATCTTATCCTGCTTAATCAGATGCACCACCGTGGCCACTAACTCCTCCAGATGTCTGACCTTCTGTTCCCTGGTGGCTGTCCCTAGGTCGATCGTGGAGATATTGTAGCTTACTCCGGCCTAGCCAACAGTTGGCCTTGCTACCTGCGCAGCCCGGGAGCCAGAAGCGTCCATGGTTATCTTGGAATGGACCTTAGGCTTCTTCTCCTTCTTTGTAGTGGCTAGAGATTGAGCCAAGATGGCTTCCAATCTCGACCTCGGGTCGCTTAGAACAGGAGTAGTCTTTTTGAGCTACTTTTCCAGCCAATCGGGCATGGCGGATTGGTCCTTGGGTGTACCATGGCTGCCGTCACCCGTCTCAGTCAGGGGCAAGGCTTCTGCCTCCTTTTTCCTTTTCAAGTTCTTCTTTTTCCTTGGCAGCATCCTCCTCCTCGTTAGAGTCTTGATAGAACACGAGGCTTTTGACGGGTGCGTTGGTGGTCAGTATCTGAGTGAGATCTTGTTCTTTTGCTGCCTCTTCTTCTTTCTTCTCCTTAGCATCCTCGGGTTCGGGGCTCCTTACAATGTGGGTCTCCGCCTCAGTGATATCCTTTTCAGGCCGCCCCTCTGGTGGCTGTCCCTCTTCACCACGTGGCGACGGTTCTACCTCTTCTTCGACATCCTCATCAGAAACTTGAATAATTTTTTTGGCGCCCGAGCCATGCTCTCCATCCTCGCCTTGGGAGGAGCCCGTTTCTTCTTCCTCATAGGCAACCTCGTCAATGGTTCTATGCTCGTATTCGGGTTGCTCGTAATAGTCATCGGCCTCCTCCTCCATAGGGTTTGAAGCCTCCTGTTCCAGCTCCTCCATCTCCTTGGAAATCTGCATGGTGGCCTCCATGGCCAGCAGACCTGTCGACGGTTGCGACGGCTGAGCTGTTGCGAGGGCTTGGGTGAGGGCAGCCTGGAGAGCTGGGTCCATTAAAAGCTGCGATAGGTCAGGAGGGAGACTCTGCAAGTGCCGTGTAATAGCCTCGGGCACGCTAGAAAGGGGAACAGGCGATGGTATTGTTGCCAGAGGCAGGGAGGTGATGGGTGACATGGCAGCAGCAGAGGAAGGGGAAGTGGTCATGCTTGAGGAAGAGTCAATATTGACTATGGACCCGGCTGGGGGCGAAGAGGCAAGGTGGACAGAAATGTCCACGGCTTGTGGGGATAAGGCGGCTGCAGCTTGAGAGGGGGGCAGCACACCAGTCGGGGGAGGAAGGAGCAATGGAGGCTGCGCCTCTGTTGTGACCACTGTCCTTTTAAGCTTCTTCAGAGACGAGCCTCCTGTATCCTTTGTTGCTTGTTCTTTGGGGCCCCCGGACAGTGTCGTTTCTGCTTCTTTTCTCTTCTGGGACCTAGTGATGGGGGGAGACTTGGAAGTCTCACCAGTTGATGGGGAGGCAGCAACATCCTCCGTGGCACTCGGCCTGCTTTTGAGTGCCTCGTATGTTAGAGCCAACCCTTGTTGCTCCAGTTGTACCACCTGTCCATCAACCCACTCCTTAGTGCGAGCTATGATAGGCTGGGTGATGGTATCCAGGTCCTCGACCTCTTGTTCATCCCAGTCAATGCAGGGGATTATCAAGTCGGCAATCGCAGGGTACCTCGGGTGCACCAGGGTGGACTCATCTTCCTCAAGCTGGTCTAGCACCAGAAACAGCTGCACTCTCCTTAAAAACTGCACTATCATTCGCATGTAATGTCTCTTGCAAACCTCCTTATCATCTCTACAATCTACCCAAAAATCTTCAACATGGTACTGGTGGGCGTATGCCGACCCTAGCGCCTTCCTGACATGGCCGTGGGGGTCCATCCGTGGGTGAGCCGTGTACCATTCAAAGTTATACTCTTTGAGTTCCTTTTCTGAGTTGCCGGCGCATTGAGATGTTTGCAGTCGATACTGACCTTGGCCGAGGATCATGGGATAGGGGATCCCTGCTACGTGTTTTTGGCCAAAGACCGTCTGAATATGTTGGAGCTGCTGGGAAAGCTCTAGGAGAATAATCCTATCGTTTGGGTATCTTGGCAACTTGTTCGGCCGTTCTGTGAATCCCTGGGCACGGATGTAAGTGAACTTGGGGAACTGAATATATAAGAAGGCATACTCCTTCAGGAGTGCTCTGGCGCTGTGAGATACCCATCTCTCGAAGTCCCCGGCTATCAATCTGATAATATGGCCTATGAAGGCATCATTGATCCGGCGGTACTCCTTTTTGAAGTAGCGGTATTGTAGCTGAGGGTACCGGTCAAAAGGCTTAAGCCCTCGTTTGTGATCCCCATCTGGCACCATGAAGAGTCCACTATTTTGCCTTTGACCTGCCAAGGAGTACACCAGGTACGAGGTCATGTAGAACTTATTGCTTTTCTTGATATTTACAAACTGCTCGTGGAAGCAGTTGCTGATGATACTCCCCCAGTCGAACGAGATCTTGGTCTTCACATCCTCATTTCCTCGTACGATTTGCTCAACATAGTAATCCATCCACTCTTGGAAGTAGGCGGCTGCTGGGAGGCCCATGACCCTACTTAGCATGGTCACCAAGTCGTGATAGTCTTCTTGAAAATCGCTGCGGAACAGCTCTTGGGGAACTTTTGCAGCACTGCCCCGTTTCTCCTTTAACCAGTAGATGTTGATTGACTTCTTGCAGCCCAATGGATTGGCATCCCACGCCACCTGACACTGCTCCAAAGTGGGGACTTGCATATGTGGGAATGTAGGAATGTGGAATGTTTTCGTAATTCCTTCCAGAGACATGTCGGCAAGGATATTCCCTTCTTTGTCCACGATCATTCATGTGTCCGTCTGGTAGGCTTCTCGGCAAGCCATTACCAGTTCAGGTGCTATTAGAGACGGGGGGAAGCCAGCAGCTTTAGCAATTTCGCTTTGGCGTATCAATCGATCATTCTTTGTCTTAGGGTCGATCTTGACCCTCTGGGTGAACTCGTCTATGTCCACTTGGCCTATATTGGTGTCCGAGATCTCTTTCCAGTCAGTCGAGACCTTTGACTGGAGCAGTTCACCCTGAAATTGGAACTTTATTTGGTCTTTGTCGTCTTTCCCATGGGCGGCCCTTCCGAATTTCTTACCCTTGTCCTTTTCGGTAGAGGCCCCTGAAGTTCCTACAGTCGATTCCATATATCCTGCAGGCAAGGGCGAAGTTAACACAAGAAAACACCAATAACGTTAATGTTAGTCCGTATTGTGAGCATATTATATAACTAACCATTCAAATGCATCATAAATTTAATTCTCAGACGATATCGATTTCATTTTAGGGCAATTCAGCAATTCGGGCCCGGAGGGCCGGACTTCCCTGGCAGGAATGCTGCCAGGAAGGGAAAACACGCCCGAAAGCTCTCGGAGACCCCCGTTGGTCAGATTTTGATGTTGTAAGAGACCCATGACGAAGAATGGCCTGATTTAGAACATGGGTCGAAGTCAGATTCTCGATTGGACTTGATTTGGATCGATTTGGGGAGCTTCGGGGGTTTCAGGCCAGAAGGTAGTCAGGCGAAGGAAGCCGGTGGTGGCAGATATCAAGCGGAAGTTCGGCGGCGGAATCCCGGAGGCCGGAACCCGGGAAGCAAAAAGACGGTCGTCATCGGATTTGGTTTCACAGTTTTAGACCGGACGGCATTCGGAGCACCGGGCCCCGGGGGCCGGGAGGACGCGTCGCAAAGGCCGCCGCATCTTATTAGATCTTTTTGAAAGGCGGCGGCAAGGAAATGACCGGAGCCCGCAGGGCAGGGCGGCGACGGAGGCTCGCCGTCGATGGATTTTGCAATGCTACCCAGCAGCGACGGTGACGTGAAGCTCGAGCCCCGACCCACGGGAGGATGCAAGGGTACGGCCACCGGGAGGTTACGATAATTCACAGGCGACGGAGGCGAAAGGCGTCACGGGACCCGGGAGGCAGAACGATGCAAGGTGCAGGCCACCTCATGCATTTTGTGATGTTTTCAATGGTGGCGGTGAAAGACGGACTGAGACCCGGAGACCGGAGAGATTGGTGACGCCAGCCGCCGCGAAGGTATAGACAGCGACGGCAAAGAGGCCACCGAGGCTCGGGGGACGGGGCGCTGCAGCTTGACGGCCGACGGGAAAATTTCATCACAGCCCGGGTGACGGCGGCGGTGAAAGCGACCCCGGAGCCCCAAGGTCGGGTAGCAGGAAGGGTTCCGCCATGAGCGGCGGCAGAACCGCCACGGAGTTCCGGGAACGGAATGCCGAAAATCCGGGCCCGGAGGGTTGTGGGGACACGAAAACAGGGGCCTCGCCGGGGAATTTTTTTGACATTAAAACGGCGGTGAATCAAAGGCTGAAGCCCGGGAGGGGAAAGCCGGAGGCCTGGTCCCGGAAGGGCGGACCTCCATCAGGGATCTTGACTCCGGATTTTGATGGCGACGGAAGGTTTCGGGCCCGGCAGGGTCCTTCGCACTGTGCGAAGAACACCCACGGTGCGGACAAGTCCTGGGAGACGGTAAGGGTGATTCCGATGGTTTCCGGCAAATTTGAACACATGGGTTTTGGGCGCGACGCAGGGGTGTTCTTTTTATACCATTCAATTTTGTTCTTTAATTCATTTAAATCCTCAAAATGATAAAAAATGACGGGAGAGCGAACGAGGATGGCCTACTTGCGACTCGCGAAGCGGGTAGGTGATGGGATCCACCGGCGGAGTTGATGGAGCAAGGTTGATGCCAATGATCGCATTGGTGCAGACTGCAGTGGGCTCCAATTCAACCACTGCTCCAATTTGCTCGAATTCGCTAAGTGAAAAAGACATTGGGGGACCATGATTTATATACCCAACCACTCATTAATGCCGCATTAAATGCCTCGTACAATTGTGCCAAAAGTCAGTCAGTTTCAAATTTGGGGTCGGTGGCGGCAACGAGGGCTTCAGAATCCGGCAGGCGGGAAGCCACAGAATGACGACCGCCGAGAAACTTTGCGAGGACTTCAAATGGTGGTGGCGAAGGTGCGACCGGGGCTTGGAGGGCGGGGCGCCGCAGGGGCTTGCCGCCTTGAGATTTTGCTTTGCATTGCGACGGCGGCGGCGAACAACACCCCGGGGCCCGAAGGGCGGGCAGCCGACGGAGGATTGCCACCGTGAGCTTTTGGTTTGCACGGCGGAGGTGAAAGACTCTCGGGGGCCCGAGAGACGGGCGGCCGACGGAGGATCGCCGTCGCGGACAGCGATCCCTGGACGGAAGTCCGAAGGCGGACTTCTGGCGCCCGGGGCCCAAAGGAGTAGGGGCCGGCCGAAAACCCACAAGGAACAACGAACGGAAAACGGCGGGGCAGGTACCGAAGGGCGGAAATATGCCTAGGAAACACCGTCGGGGCGGCAAATGAAAGAGGGAACCCCATAGGCCCAGGCCCGGAGGGGCCCAGGGCCGCCCCAAAGCCCGAAAGGCCTAAGGAACCCACAAGGCCCCGGAGGGCACCAAAATTTAAAAGGAAAACCACGATCGATCTTAGGATGAAACTTTAGGGTAATATCGAACATGCAAAATGTCAAAAAAGGAGGGGCACGCAAAATGAGGCAGCCCCGACAGACCCGACAAGGCGAAAGAAAAGAGGGTCCCCATTCCCAATGGGGCATGTGTGCTGAGGGCACAACAAATGGCGACTCTGCTGGAGAACGCTCCGGAGCATTCTAGGGATAAATATTCATTCAAGACCCAGAATCTCTAGTTTCGCAGACCAGAAACGCCTTCTAAGGATGAATCCGGGAGACCGAGATCCTTAATTGGGTCAGCTTACACGACATCTCGAAAGTGTGTGTAGAGTGAGTTCATTCCTTTCCTAGGGATAGTAACCAAGGTTATTACTCGAACCAAGTGAGCTACATAAGTTGCCTAACACCAAAAGTAACCTGGACATTGCCCCGCTGCCAGTCAGGCATCCATAGCCCAGGCGGAGTTGTTGCTACAATCTCATGGATATTGCTCTACTGCCGGCCGGGCATCCATAGCCCCGGTAGAGTTATCCGAACACCCATACGGTCATTTATTTTCTTTTTTCAGAGTTTCTCTTCTCTTCTTTTTGCTTTGATATTTTATTTCTCTTTTACCATTTAGTTCGACCGGGTAAGCATTGAAGCCTACAATGGGTTTGAGACTGTAGTGGTCACTGGAGTAGACTTAATATTTTTCACTTACTTGGGTATCATGACAACCATAGCACGGTCCTTCAGAATTTATTATTATATAATTTGTGCAAGATTCGAGATGTGGGTAAGAAGATTCGGCGAAGGGTCAAGTTCTGAGTAGAATTCAGACAGGGAAATCATTCACAGACAGCTCTGCAAAGACCAATAGTCTAGAGTGAAGGTTCAACCAGAGAACACAAAGAACGGACAGTAAAGTGAACCGCTTGTTAGGCAAGCACAGCCACCACAAAGGAGCGGGAAACCTTTCTCAAAATGAAACTGCCGGGAGGGAGAAAGCAAAAAATGACGCGAACAAAATGCAACAAGCAAGAAAGCAACTACTCTACCCTATGCACAGGTATTTACAGCAAAGAGCTCGAAGGAGCTCAAGCGTGGAAGTAATGCTTCAGGTTCTGCCCATTGACTGGCAACGGGACGTTTTCACCGGTTAAGTCTTTTAAACGGAAGGCATTATCTCCCAAAATCTCAGCTATCTGAAAGGGGCCAAGCCAGAGCTTATCGAATTTATTGTGTCCCCCTTTCTTTTCATGGGCCTTGTCCCAATATAGGACCAAATCTACAATCTTAAAGGCCTTAATTTTGGCCCAACAGTCGAACCATCTCTTCACTACGCCCTGATGCTTGGAGAAATTTTCTATTGCGCGGTCTCGAACTTCCTCTAAATGTAACAGTTCAGCTAGACGAGCTTCCCTACGATCTCCTCCTTCATAAAAATTGTTGATGAACTGAAGAGTCAGAATTTTCATGTGGATGGGGAATATCGGCTCAAGACCATAGACAAGGTGGAATGGGGAATCACCAAGGGCAGCCTTATGGCGGGTGCGATCAGCCCAAAGGGCGAAACGGAGCTGGGTATGCCAGTCCTTAGGATTCCTATCTAGCAGCTTTTTGATCACGGTAATCAAGTTCTTGTTTGTGGACTCGGCAAGGCCATTGCCCTGAGGGTAGTAATTGGATGAAAATTTGAGGGAAATCCCATTGTCAAACGCCCAGCTAGCAAATTTTAAAGAAGCAAAGGCAGGTCCATTATCACATACTAGAGCATACGGACAACCAAAGTGATTTAAAATGAAACTTTCTAAGAAATCAGTAACTACTTCAGTTGTACAATGCTTACAAACTATTGCCTCCGTCCATCTAGTACAATAATCAGTAGCGGTTAGAATATACCTGTGTCCCGCGGATGATGGGGGGCTTACCAGACCGATGAAGTCGAGACCCCATTGTGCAAAAGGTCTTACCTCCAGCACGGGCTACAGTGGGACAGCAGCATTCCTCTCCCTGGTGGCAGTGGTCTGGCACGTATGGCATGAACGAACATGGCCATGGGCATCTTTGAAGACAGCCAGCCAATAGTACCCTGCCCTTAATATCTCATGGGCCGTAGAAGAACCCGAGCCATGGCCCATACCAAACTTATCGTGAAACTCCCTCAGAACGCGTTCTGCTTCCTCCTTGCCGAGGCATCTTAAATAAACTCCCTCATGATTCTTCTTATAAAGAATGGAACCCTGTAACATATAACCGTTGCTTTTCAATCTGAGGGCCCTCTTCTGGACTCCTTGCAAATGTGACAGACACCTATGATTGAGCAGATAATAAAGGACATCCTAGTACCACTCTCCCGGGTAGACATCCTCAAGCTGGTATTGCTGTACCGTGAGTTTAGGTCCGGCCTCTTTTGCTGTTTCAGCCATTGTGCGGGTGAGTGCCTGCCCTCTTACCAATTTCATTGGTTGGATCTCCATATCATATTCTTGGAGCAGGGTGACCCACTTGGCCCTCCATTCACCCAACTCATTTTGCATGAGAAGCGTTTTGACTGCAGGGTCAGGGACGACTGCGAACACCTGGTTGCGTACAATGTAGTGTCTAAATTTTTTTACTCCCCTAACAAGAGCGTACGCCTGCTTTTCTATGTTGTGGTAACGCAATTCAGCATCTTTGAGGGGTGCGCTCATGAAGGTGATCGGATGCTCATTTCCTTTGTCATCCTTTTGGGTCAACATACTGGCACAAGAATGCTCTGAAGCAAATGAATAGATATAGAACGGCTTCAGATAATTTGGACTGACCAACACAGGTGCCTCAACAATGGCCTGTTTGATTTCCTCAAAGGATTATTTGGCCTCTGGTGTCCACTCGACCTTAGCGTTCTGCTTGAGCATGGCATTAAGATGTTTGACTATTTCTGCGAAACCGGTGATGAATTTCTGGATGAAATTAATCTTTGTGAAGAAAGACTTCAATTCCTTCTTGCTCCCCGGGGGCTGAATCTTGAGTAGCGACTCAATGCATTCAGGATCAATGGAGATTCCTTGCTCTGAGATGATGTGCCTGAGTAATCTGCCTTCTGTCACTCCAAAAATGCACTTCTTGGGGTTAAGAGAAACCCTGAATTCCTGGCATCTCTGAAATACTTTGCATAGGTCAGAGACGTGATTACCTCACTTCTTGGAGAATATCGTCAAATCATCCATATAGATGATTATACATTTGTCGATCAGGTCCTTAAAAGCGATATCCATGGCGCGTTGGAAAGTGGCGTCGGCGTTGATGAGCCCGAACGGCATTCTTCTGTACGCAAATGTCCCCCACTTAGTGGTGAACGTAGTCTTGTGGTGATCCTCGTATTGTACCATTACTTGATTATACCCGGAGTATCCATCAAGGAACGACATCTTCTGGGAGCCGTTGACGATTTGTAGCACTTCATCCAGTGAAGGCACCGGATAGTTGTCCTTTTCTGAGGCGCGATTGAGATTGCGGAAATCCACGCATAATCTGATCCCTCCATTCTTTTTCCTGACCGGGACCAAATTAGCAACCCACGTAGAGTGCCTAACAGGAAAGATGATTCTTGCTAAAAGTAATTTCTATACCTCTTTGTAAACAATAGGTTCTAGCAAGGCATTAATAGGGCGCTGCCGCTGACGGAATGACCTCACTTCTGTCTTTAGAGGGATGGTATGCGTGATGACAGAGGTGTCGTATGTTTTCAAGTCTTCGTAACTCCATGCCACCACGTCAGGATATCTGTGCAAAGCATCCGTGATTCCCCTCTTCTCTTCGGGCGTGCATACCTTTCCAATAAAAACATTCTTGGTATCCTCGGTCGTTCCCAAGTTGTGAGCGTTGCACTGGCTGCTTATAGCCTCCTTTTTTGTTTGTCGATCCTGATCCCTAATCTGATCCAGGTCGAATACACGCTCCAGCTGAACCATGCCTCTGGGGATCATGTTGGTTTTCAGATTGATAACCCCTTCTATGTCCAATTCAGCCTCCTGTGGATCGGCTTCATCGATTATTTGTGCAGCAAAGACGTCAGAACTTGTGATGAACTAGAGGATATGCTTATCATCATTTAAGACCTGTAGGTGGGTAACATTGTCCGGGACCGATGGCGTAGATGTTAGCTCAACGGTGAACTTCTTGAGCCCAAACAACGAGAGGGGCTGTAACATGCTAGCTACTTGAGCCAAGGCATCAACTGTGCGATTCTGAGCATGAGGGATCAGTTGTATGTTGATCGCATTCAGGCCCTCTAGGAGATCCCACACCCTGTGTCTATAGTTGGTGAGTCTCCGGTCATGACAGGAGTACAATTTTCTGACCTGCTTAACCACAAGTGCAGAATCTCTGAAGATTTGCAGTACCTTCACATTCTTCCTCAAGGCCATAAGAAGGCCAAGGACTAAGGCCTCATATTCTGCTACATTATTGGTACAATAAAACTGCAATCGATGGGCAGTGAGGAATGTCTTACCCGTTGGACTGATGAGTTCGATCACCGCTCCAGCTCCTTGTCTTGACTTTGATCCATCAAACTGGAGCGTCCAGCACGCAGAGGATTCCTCATCTTCGGGTTTGATTGAGTCTTCGTTCTCTTTTGGTTGGGCAGCGGGCCTAGTGATCTTAGGAAGGCTTTTCGGGTCGAGGCAACGATCGGCAGGTGATCCGGGCGGTGCCTCCTTTGGTGTTTCCGTGGGAGGAGTAGCGACTTTCTTAACATGCTCCACTGCTACTTGGCACAAGCAACAGTCAAACTCAGAGTGAGCAGCGTTGTGGACCCTACACTAATTCGGCAATAATAGGTCTTAAAAATTCATTCTAGCTCCTAGGCTGAGCTGATCTCTTGCACATTTTTCCATAAACTCTTGGAAGCCATCGAGCAATCCCCAGTTGTCATCTTTATCTGGCTCATTGTCAGCTTCCGCCAACACTTCTTCGTCTGGGGGCATTTGTTCAGAACCCGCCGAGGGACTGCATAATACCAGCAATACCTCATCTGTCCGTTCTTCCTGAAGCTCAAGCTCGTTTTGGTAAGCAAAAGGGCGGTAATTCCCTAAGTCAGTCTCAGCGAACAGCACCTCGCTGAGATTATTGTATTTCGTGATTATATATTTCATCCGGGGTTCACGGTCAATACGAATCTGATTTGGCAGCCCCTTCCACGGCAGCCACATGTGAGACAAGTCGGTGGCAGTGTATCCGTTTAGCGCCTTGGTGAACTCTCTCCCCAGAATGATTCCATAGGCATCATGTATGTCTGCCACTTGGATGTCCACAACCTGCTGTATCCGGGGGTTCACAACGATTTGCATGGGGATGCGGTTTATTTTGCCCACGATATTAATCTCTGTTTTGTCCAGTTGGGTGACCTTTCTCTTTGAAGGCATGGGGGTGATGCCAAGAGCTTTGCATACGGCCAAGGGCATAACGTTGGCAGACGCGCCTGAATCGAGCAGGCAGTTGTGCAAATTCTTGCCAAAGACCCTAATAGTAGTCAGGAATGGGGGAGTTTTCGGTCTCCCTTAGAGGATACTGATGGGTGTGTCCATTTGAGCTATTTGGCCTTTGTTCCTGTCACTGCCTGTATCCTTGGTTTGTTTAAATTGCTGGTCCTTGGGAAGCTGTCTACCAGCCCTCTCTGGCTCCTTTTCAGTGTATCTGCTAGCCGACTGATTCATGGGCATATGATTCCTTCTTCCGGTGTTGTCCTGTATCTCTTGTTCTTTCCTGGGCTCCTCAAAGGTTACCCTCTTGGCCGGGGTCTCTTGTGTCGTGCTAGATGAGGGAGTCCTATTCAGAACCCTGAAAAAGGCGTGCCTTACAGCAGGAACCTTGAGCAATTTAAAGGCCGACAAACTAATTTTGACCTTTTTGAACTCTTCTGCCACATATTCACCCATTTGCTCGATTTCAAAGCTAAAAGCTTGGCCTATGGGAGAACTAGGGGTTTGACTCTTGGTTTGCCCAAGCAGATTTTGGGTTTGGCTCTGAGGCTGACCTTGCGGTGGGTTTTGGGATTGGTTCTTACTGAGATATTGGGTGGGTATACGAGAGAGCCCTGGGTTATTGTTAGCATTTGGATCAGGCGAGGTGGCGAAGTTGTTTGGTGGAGTAGAAGTGGTGAAGGGTCCGCCGGCTTGTCTATTCCTAAGGAAATAGGGACTTGACCGTTGATGGAACATGTGGACCTCATCCACGAATGGCCCTTCTTCATCCACCAGACCATTATCTACCGAATCAAAAAGCTGAGCTAGAGTTGATTCGTTACTTACCTCTTGCACTTTCTCATCCTCGATGGGGGTGGGCTCTGCCTCGGGCTCATTGCGGTCTTCTCGCGGAAACAGCGCCTGATTGACTACCAAACATGAGGAATTGTAGGTCTCCGATGGGCCGATGTCCCTATAGTTGGCATTATCGACGGCATTTTGTACTTCCACCTGGAAGATTTTAGCCACTGCCTGGAATTCAGGACAGTCCAGCTCAGAATGCCTTCTAGTTTTGTGAAGTCGGCACCATTCGAACAAAGCTTCTTCGGCCAGATACACACCGCTGGATGTTCTGTCATTGCCTGCTGGTTGATCGAACGGGGTGGGGACACCACCGTTGTTGGGCCCGGTGTTCCATGTGCGGTTTTGCCTCTGGGAAGGTCTTTTTTCTACATTTTGATTGGAGTTCTGCCCCCTCTCATAATTTTGCCCCGAGGAGGTACCCGCTTCTCGATTATCTCTGTTGTCTCTATTGTCTCGAGACTCCTGACTGTCCCTATTGAGATTGGCCTGAAAGTTGCGTTGGGAGGCCTGCAGCTAATTATTCTGGTTCTTCAGATGCGTCATCTCTGTGGACATCTTCTTAATCATTTCGGTCAGCTCCTCTAGCTTATCCTTCTCGGTTGCACCTCCAGGCGATGGGGCCGGATTTTGGAGAAACGCGGGTGGGGCTGCCGGCTGATTTTGATAAGTCGGAGGAAAATCCAGTCCTGATAAGTGCAACGGTGCCTGGGGCTATTGGGAATATGCTTGCTGCTGCGGAGCTATTTGAGAATAGTTGTACTGCTGCTGGGGCTGCAAGTAAGATGTTGCGGGAGGCGCATAATTCAATGGCTGCCCCGGATGCGGCACCATAGACAACTGTGGCACCTAGTTCATGAGAGGAGTTTGGTGAGCAAACGCCTGATTGAGCCCCTGAATTTGCATTGGGTGGGAGACGGGCCCCAAAGAGGGCAGAGGGCCGGATATATTTTGTCATAAATCCGCACTTGCAATGACAGCTTCTGCATAGGCAGTCAGCAAGGTAGCAGGCGGCGGGCGCATCCTTTTTACCAGCGCTGCCGTGAGGTTATCCAGGGCCACGTAGTAGACTGGCAGAGCAGCTGCATCATTATGGAGGTATGGATCCTGAAGCCTCATGTGAGCCCGATGGAAGCGATCATTGAAGGAGCCAATAGGTTCGTTGACCTCCCTTCTAATGGACATGAACTGGTGGTACAGGTCAGCGAGGTTCACAAGAATCTTGTACTTCTGCAGGAAGGCATTCTTCATTAGGGTCCACGAGGTAATCGACCCCTGCGGCAGATTGATGTACCAGTAGAAGGCCTCTTCTCCCAACGAATGCAGAAAGAGGCGACATGCCACGTCCTCGTGACCCACCTGTATTTCAATAATTTCCGTTTCGAATATCTTGATATGCTCTTCTACTGTTCTTTGCATGTCACGTGAATGAAATTTTGAATAAAAGTCCTCCGGATTCTTAGGCATATCATTGTAAACAGCAAAGTGTATCGGCGAAGGGTTATGCGCAAGCCAAGCCATGAGGGGAGGCAGAAGTGGCACTTGCTATTGGAGAACAGGGATTTGGGGTTGTATTGGCAATACAACCACAATTTGAGGCTGCCCTTGAGCTATGGCTGCCTGGACTGTGCTTTGGGCTGAAAGGGCCGGGAGAGGAGCGAACCCCTGGCTGCCGGAAGGAAGATGTGCAAATGTTGTTTGAGATGGTTGGGTGGAAGATGAAGGCCAGCCAAGTGAAGGTGGAGGTGAAATGGAGGCGGATGGAATGGAGGAAGAGGAAGAGGCGGAGCTGCTTCCTTGTGCTCGTTTTGCCCTCGTGGGAGGCTGCAATTCTTCAAACTCTCCCTTGTTTGGTGCTGATCGTAGAATCCTTTGAAACCTTTCCGGGGAGAATGATCTGATCTGATCCAGCTTCTTTCTATCCCGTAGCTTAGTATTCTGATCATTGCCCTCCTTCTAGCACCAGTTCTGTTGATGGTGTTTTTATGCACTTCACAACACAGGCAGTGCAAAGGTGCACTACCTCTCTTGAAAGTCAATTTCCCACAATCGAGTTGCAGAACACTATCCCAAGGTCTCTCGGATGTCAGGTCATGACAGTGCTTAGATACCTCAGTAGTTTGATGTGATTTGCTGGAATCACAAGGCGGCCTTACAGAAACACAAAATATGGGCACAAAACATGAAGTTGGATCTTTGGAAAGGAGTTTTCACATGTAAGCAATTATGTCTTGGCTGTAGGTTCAAACAGCAGTCTCAAACTCTATCTAGTTGTTAGATTTTGCTTTATAAAGTGCAATGAACCTTAGTGTTGTTCAATTTCTAAAGAAAGTGAAAAAAAAGAGCGAAGGGGAAGAAAAGTTCCTAAGCCTAAAGCTTGCTGCGAACAGTGATAATGGAGTCCCTCCAATAAACAATTCCTTCAAAACAATATCCCACTTAACCAGGGATTTCACAGTATCATGGGAATCATGCAATCTTCTAAGGGCTGCAGATTTTTATCCTTCATCCACCACATACATGCATGAACTAAAGATAAGTGTTTGAGGTAGCTTAAATCAAGTCCAGGCTAAATTTGCAAAGCTATATACCTTCAGCAAACAACAAAAAGTATGGACTAAGGGATCATCAACAAAGCAGGAATTTTCATGAACAGCCAACAGGATTCCTAAGATTATCCAAATAACATGAACAGCTAACTAAACAGTAAAGAGATCTAAGCTAATAATTAATATTGGAGAAGTGAATCAATAGACATGAGGGAAAACAAGGAAATGCACCAAGTCAATGCTATTTCTCATAAATTTCAGTAGCATGCCTTTACAACAACTCAACTCTCACTTTTGCAAATGAGGGGAGTGCTCTATTTATAGCTTCCAAAAAAACAAATGAATGGCCAAGATTCATTTCCATTGTGTGGCCACGATTCATTACAACTTAGGGTTTCACCTACCCCTAAAATAGATTTACAATTTTAAAACATCTTTTGTCTTTTCCCTATTTTGTCACCTAGTGGATGACACTATTTACATTTTTGTCTTGTAGCTAATTGTTGTTCCTTTGGCTGTAGCTACTCTTCTGGAAAGTCTTCTTCCTCGGCTGGGCTGTCTGGTTGCTCCTCGGAGGCTGCGTGTTCAATATGCTTGAGGATTATAGCCTGGAGCTTGTTGATCTCGAGGATTTCGCATCTCAACGCCTGATAGCTCCATTCTTTGGCATTCTCTTCCAGCCGCTTCCAATCCTCGTCATACTTTGAGCCCTGATCTCTGAAGAGCTCTGATCTATCAAAGGCACGGGCAGCAAAACTCAAGAAGTCTATTGTGATATCTCCGGCTGTATCGTCCTTCATTTGTTCCTCAAAATACGACCTGACCTTTTTTGCATCTAATTGCACCGTGGGCATATCATGGCCCGTCATCAGCTTGAGGTACTCGGCGCATTCTGCTTGGATCTCCTTGATCCACGCAATATCTGGATCTATTCTGCCTTGGATCTGTTCCATCCTCTCTTTACGGTTGATGAGGTCTCTGCGCCATATGTCAACCAACCAGTGATCCTCCTTCTTTAGTTCTAGCTTTTCTTCCCACGTGCTTTCTGGCATTTGAAGGATGGCCTCAACCTTCGGGAAGGCAGAGTCGTAGATCGCAGGGAAGTTGGTGCAGAGCTTCCTCGTGCCTTCCAAGTACTGAATCAAGTCTAGGAACTTGTTGACTATCTGCACAGCCAAGCTGATCCCTACGTTTCTGACCCTCGCAACCTGCTGGAACCAGTCCTCCATGGTCTTCTCTAGGTTTTTCCTCCTCTCCAGCTTATCTATCTGATCCTTGGAGAGTAGCTGAGGAGTGGCCGTCGAGGTAGTGGAAAGGTCGTCTATTGAAGACCACTACTGGATGTAGTCAATTAGGGCAGCAACCTGCGCCTTTACCTCGTCTTTGGTGATCTTATCCTGCTTAATCAGATGCACCACCGTGGCCACTGACTCCTCCAGATGTCCGACCTTCTGTTCCTTGGTGGCTGTCCTTAGGTCGATCGTGGAGATATTGTAGCTTACTCTGGTCTGGCCAACAGTTGGCGTTGCTACCTGTGCAGCCTAGGAGCCAGAAGCGTCCATGGTTATCCTGGAACGGACCTTAGGCTTCTTCTCCTTCTTTGTAGTGGCTAGAGATCGAGCCAAGATGACTTCCAATCTCGACCTCGGGTCACTTAGAACAAGAGTAGTCTTTTCGAGCTGCTTTTCCAGCCAATCGGGCATGGCGGATTGGTCCTTGGGTGTATCATGGCTGCCTTCACCCGTCTCAGTCTGGGGCAAGACTTCTGCCTCTTTTTCCTTTTCAAGTTCTTCCTTTTCCTTGGCAGCATCCTCCTCCTCATCAGAGTCTTGATAGAACACGAGGCTTTTGATGGATGCATTGGTGGTCAGTATCTGAGTGAGATCCTGTTCTTTTGCTGCCTCT
Organism: Sequoia sempervirens; assembly: GCA_007258455.2. Classification (NCBI taxonomy): domain Eukaryota; kingdom Viridiplantae; phylum Streptophyta; class Pinopsida; order Cupressales; family Cupressaceae; genus Sequoia; species Sequoia sempervirens. The sequence goes on along the minus strand of VDFB02330402.1, from coordinate 10,231 downwards.
TCTTCTTTCTTCTCCTTAGCAGCCTCGGGTTCGGGGCTCCTTACAATGTGGGTCTCCGCCTCAGTGATATCCTTTTCAGGCTGCCCCTCTAGTGGTTGTCCCTCTTCAACACGTGGCGACTGTTCTGCCTCTTCTCCGACATCCTCATCAGAAACTTGAATAATTTTCCCGGCGCCCGAGCCATGCTCTCCATCCCTGCCTTCAGAGGAGCCCGTTTCTTCTTCCTCATAGGCAACCTCATCAATGGTTCTATGCTCGTATTCAGGTTGCTCGTAATAGTCATCGGCCTCCTCCTCCATAGGGTTTGAAGCCTCCTGTTCTAGCTCCTCCATCTCCTTGGAAATTTGCATGGTGGCCTCCATAGCCGGCGACCTGTCGGCGGTTGCGACGGCTGAGCAGTTGCGAGGGCTTGGGCGAGGGCAGCCTAGAGAGCAGGGTCCATTAAAAGCTGCGAGAGCTCAGGAGGGAGACTCTGCAAGTGTCGTGTAATAGCCTCGGGCACGCTAGAAAGGGGAACAGGCGATGGTATTGTTGCCAGAGGCAGGGAGGTGATGGGTGACATGGCAGCAGCAGAGGAAGGGGAAGTGGTCATGCTCGAGGAAGAGTCAATATTGACTATGGACCCGGCCGGGGCGAAGAGGCAAGGTGGACAGAAATGTCCACGGGTTGTGGGGATGAGGCGGCTGCAGCCTGAGAGGGGGGTAGCACACCAGTCGGGGGAGGAAGGAGCAATGGAGGCTGCGCCTCTATTGTGACCACTGTCCTTTTAAACTTCTTTGGAGACGAGCCTCCCGTATCCTTTGTTGCTTGTTCTTTGGGGCCCCCGGACTGTGCCGTTTCTGCTTCTTTTCTCTTCTGAGACCTGGTGATGGGGGGAGACTTGGAAGTCTCACCAGCTGATGGGGAGGCAGCAACGTCCTCCGTAGCGCTCGGCCCACTTTTGAGTGCCTCGTATGTTAGAGCCACCCCCTGTTGCTCCAGTTGTGCCACCTGTCGACAACCGCAGGGTACCTCGGGTGCACCAGGGTGGACTCATCTTCCTCAAGCTGGTCTGGCACCGGAAACAGCTGCAATCTCCTTAAAAACTGCACTGTCATTCGCATGTAATGTCTCTTGCGAACCTCCTTATCATCTCTACAATCTACCCAGAAATCTTCAACATGGTACTGGTGGGCGTATGCCGGCCCTAGCGCCTTCCTGACGTGGCCGTGGGGGTCCATCCATAGGCGAGCCGTGTACCATTCAAAGTTATACTCTTTGAGTTCCTTTTCTGAGTTGCCGGCGCATTGAGATGTTTGCAGTCGATATTGACTTTGGCCGAGGATCATGGGATAGGGGATCCCTGCTACGTGTTTTTGGCCAAAGATCGTCTGAATATGTTGGAGCTGCCGGGAAAGCTCTAGGAGAATAATCCTATCGTTTGGGTATCTTGGCAACTTGTTCGGCCGTTCCGTGAATCCCTGGGCACGGATGTAAGTGAACTTGGGGAACTCAATGTATAAGAAGGTATACTCCTTCAGGAGTGCTCTGGCACTGTGAGATACCTATCTCTCGAAGTCCCCGGCTATCAATCTGATAATATGGCCTATGCAGGCATCATTGATCTGGCGGTACTCCTTTTTGAAGTAGCGGTATTGTAGCTGAGGGTACCGGTCAAAAGGCTTAAGCCCTCGTTTGTGATCCCCATTCGGCACCATGAAGAGTCCACTATATTGCCTCTGACCTTCCAAGGAGTACACCAGGTACGAGGTCAGGTAGAACTTGTTGCTTTTCTTGATATTTATAAACTGCTCGTAGAAGCAGTTGCTGATGATACTCCCCCAGTCGAACGAGATCTTGGTCTTCACGTCCTCATTTCCTCGTACGATTTGCTCAACATAGTAAGCCATCCACTCCTGGAAGTAGGCGGCTGCTGGGAGGCCCATGACCCTGCTTAGCATGGTCACCAAGTCATAATAGTCTTCTTGAAAATCACTGTGGAATAGCTCTTGGGGAACTTTTGCAGCGCTGCCCCGTTTCTCCTTCAACTAGTAGATGTTGATTGACTTCTTGCAGCCCAATGGATTGGCATCCCACGCCGCCTAACACTGCTCCAAAGTGGGGACTTGCATATGTGGGAATGTAGGAATGTGGAATGTTTTCGTAATTCCTTCCGGAGACATGTCGGCAAGGATATTCCCTTCTTTGTCCACGATCATTCGCGTGTCTATCTGGTAGGCTTCTCGGCAAGCCATTACCAGTTCAGGTGCTATTAGAGACGGAGGGAAGCCAGCAGCTTTAGCAATTCCGCTTTGGCATATCAATCGATCATTCTTTGTCTTAGGGTCGATCTTGACCCTCTGGGTGAACTTGTCTATGTCCACCTGGCCTATATTGGTGTCCGAGATCTCTTTCCAGTCAGTCGAGACCTTTGACTAGAGCGGTTCACCCTGAAATTGGAACTTCATTTGGTCTTTGTTGTCTTTCCCACAGGCGGCCCTTCCGGATTTCTTACCCTTGTCCTTTTCGGTAGAGGCCCCTGAAGTTCCTACGGCCGATTCCATATATCCTGCAGGCAAGGGCGAAGTTAGCACAAGAAAACACCAATAACGTTAATGTTAGTCCGTATTGTGAGCATATTATATAACTAACCATTCAAATGCATCATAAATTTAATTCCCAGATGATATCGATTTCATTTTAGGGCAATTCAGCAATCCGGGCCCGGAGGGCCAGACTTCCCTGGCAGGAATGCTGCCAGGAAGGGAAAACATGTCTGAAAGCTCCGGAGACCCCGTTGGTCAGATTTGATGTTGTAAGAGACCCATGACGAAGAATGGCCTGATTTAGAATGTGGGTCGAAGTCAGATTCTCGATTGGACTTGATTTGGATCGATTTGGGGAGCTCCGGGGGTTTCAGGCCGGAAGGCAGTCAGGCGAAGGAAGCCGGCGGCGGTGGACATCAGGCGGAAGTCCGGTGGCGGAATCCCGGAGGCTGGAACCTAGGAAGCAAAAAGACAGCCATCATCGGATTTGGTTTCACAGTTTAGACCCATCAAGCATTCGAAAGTTAATCGGCCCCGGCCTGAGGACGCGATCGCAGGCCGTGCATCTTATTAGATCTTTTTGAAAGGCGGCAGCAAGGAAATGACCGGAGCCCGCAGGGCAGGGCGGTGACGGAGGCTCGCCGCCGATGGATTTTGCAATGCTACCCAGCGGCGACGGCAAGGTGAAGCTCGAGCCCCAGCCCACGGGAGGATGCAAGGGGACGGCCGCCAGGAGGTTACGACAATTCACAGGCGACGGAGGCGAAAGGCATCACGGGACCCGGGAGGCGGAACGACACTAGGTGCAGGTCGCCTCATGCATTTTGCGATGTTTATAACGGCAGCGGCGAAAGACGGACCGGGACCCGGAGACCGGAGAGATTGGTGACGCCAGCCGCCATGAAGGTATAGACAGCGACGGCGAAGAGGCCACCGAGGCCTGGGGGATGGGGTGCTGCAGGTTGATGGCCGACGGGAAAATTTCATCACAGCCCGGGTGACGGCGGCGGTGAAAGCGACCCCGGAGCCCGAAGGTCGGGCAGCAGGAAGGGTTGCACCGTGAGCGGCGGCGGAACCACCAAGGAGTTCCGGGAACGGAACGCCGGAAAGCCGGGCCCGGAGGGTCATGGGGACACGAAAACAGGGGCCTCGCCGGGGAATTTTTTTGATGTTAAAACGGCGGTGAATCCAAGGTGGAAGCCTGGGAGGGGAAACCTGGAGGCCCGGGCCCGGAAGGGCGGACCTCCGTCAGGGATCTTGACTTTGGATTCTGACGGTGACAGAAGGTTTCAGGCCCGAAAGGGTCCTTCGCACTGTGCGAAGAACACCCACGGCGCGGACAAGTCCCGGGAGATGGTAAGGGTGATTATGATGGTTTCCGGCAAATTCGAACACATGGGTTTTGGGCGCGACGCGGGGGTGTTCTTTTTATACCATTCAATTTTGTTCTTTAATTCATTTAAATCCTCAAAATGATCGAAAATGACGGGAGAGCGAACGAGGATGGCCTACCTGCAACTCGTGAAGCTGGTAGGTGATGGGATCCACCGGCGGAGTTGACGGAGCGAGGTTGATGCCAATGATCGCGTTGGTGCAGACTGCAGTGGGCTCCAATTCAACCGCTGCTCCAATTTGCTCGAGTTCGCTAAGTGAAAAAGACATTGGGGGACCACGATTTATATACCCAACCGCTCATTAATGCTGCATTAAATGCCTCGTACGGTCACGCCAAAATTCAGTCAGTTTCAAATTTGGGGTCGGCGGCGGCGACGAGGGCTTCGGGATCCGGCAGGCGGGAAGCCGCGGAATGACGGCCGCCAAGAAACTTTGCGAGGACTTCGAACGGCGGCGGCAAAGTTGCGACCGGGGCCCGGAGGGCGGGGCACCGCAGGGGCTTGCCGCCATGATATTTTGCTTTGCATTGCGACGGCGGCGGCGAACAAGACCCCGGGGCCCGAAGGGCGGGCAGCCGACAAAGGATTGCCGCCGTGAGCTTTTGGTTTGCACGGCGGAGGTGAAAGATGCCCGAGGGCCCGAGAGACGGGCAGTGGACGGAGGATCGCCGTCACGGACTGCGATCCCGGGACGGAAGTCCGAAGGTGGACTTCCAGCGCCCGGGGCCCGAAGGAGTAGGGGCCGGCCAAAAACCCATAAGGAACAACGAACGGTAAACGGCGGGGCAGGTTCCGAAGGGCGGAAAGATGCCCGGGAAACACCGCCGGGGTGGAAAATGAAAGAGGGAAACCCGATAAGGGAATCCTATAGGCCCGGGCCCGGAGGGGCCCAGGGCCGCCCCAAAGCCCGAAAGGCCTAAGGAACCCACAAGGCCCCGGAGGGCACCAAAATTTAAAAGGGAAACCACGATCGATCTTAGGATGAAACTTTAGGGTAATATCGACCATACAAAATGTCAAAAAAAGAGGGGCACGCAAAACGAGGCAGCCCCGACAGACCCGACAAGGTGAAAGAAAAGAGGGTCCCCGTTCCCAACGGGGCGTGTGTGCTAAGGGCACAACAGTGCTACTTTCCATATATACAATGCTCACATAATTAATATTCAAGGTTACAATCTTCAAGCCCCTCAACCAAGTTTTTGTTCTTCAAGGTTTTTAAACCTATTTCTCCTATGTGGCCTAAACTATGATGCCAGAGCATAGTCTTCTCTGGTGGAAGTTTTACATCAATAGAGTTTACATAATTAGGGATATTTCCCTCTTTACCTCCATGTGTAACTTTCTATGACTTTACAAAGACACTGTTACATTGAACAGTCTGCACATCCAACTTCTATAGGGTACCAATTCGAGCACCTCTAGCCAATACCATAGAGCCTCTAGTCATCTTGCAACCATTTCCAGAGAATGAGACTTGTACTCCAATATCATTTAGCTTACTAACAAAAAGTAGATTTTGAGCCAGACCTAGTATATGCATCACATCCTTGATTTCCTTTATTCTGCCATTAGGGAATTGGATTTTGACTCTTCCACGGCCAACAATTTCCAAAGTTGAATCACTTTCTAAGTACACCTTTCCACCATCGTATTCTTCATACTTAGTGAACCAGTCTCTATTAGATGTCATGTGAAAAGATGCTCCAAAATCAATCAACAAGACATCTTCTGATGCCTGTGTAGCCAAGGCAACAATGAAGGCGTCTGCATCACTATGAGAAGAATCATTATCGGAAGAGCACTTCTTCTTCTTCTTTTTCTCCTCTTTACAATCCTTTCAGACATGACCAGGGTGTCCACAATTCCAACACTTCACCTTGGACTTCTTGCCAAGAGACTTTGATCTCCCCTTTGATTTTGACTTTGATTTCTTGTCCTTCTTCTTGCCTTTCTCTTTTGACCTTCCTCTGACAACAAGAGCCTCCTTCACCATCTTAGAAGATTTTCTTCTCATCTCTTCTGACAGCAAAGAACCAACAACATCTTTCATCTTGAAATTCGATGTTGTACTCCCAATAGCCATCACCAGATGATTCCAAGAGTCTAGCAAAGAACACAGTAGAAGCATACAACAATCCTCTTCATCAATTTTTACACCAACAAATGTTAATTGAGCAATCAACATATTAAATGCATTCAAATGATCAGCTACATACCTTCCTTCCTACATTTTCAAAGTGTACAACTTCTTCCTTAAGAAAAGTTTATTCACCAAGGATTTCCCCTGATAAATAGACGCTAGTCTCTTCCATAAAGAAGATGCAGTCTTCTCCTCATGCACAATTAGAAGAACGGAGTCTACAAAACAAAGCCTTATCACCCCCTTAGACTTTCTATCTACAAGGTCCCAATCTTCTTGCTTCATTCTTGTAGGTTTATTTCCAGACACTGCAAGCCACAGATCATGATCAACTAGAAGATCTTCCATTTTGAGTTTCCACAACTCAAAGTTGCTACCATTGAACTTCTCTATTTCAATCTTTCCTAACGTGCTAGCTATCTCAATATGTAATTAGAATCAACAAACTCTACAAGACTCCCAAAGAACAGAAATGACTCAAATAACCCAATGTACCCACAAGGATAGCACAACTGGCCAGGCTCTGATACCACTTGTAAGGAAAGCTAGATGCGGAAACAACTCTCCTAACATTAAAACCTCGGGGAAGAAACACAGAGACACTTTTAAATTTTACAATTACAGTCCAATTAAGATACACTTTGAAATGAATAGTAGAAATAGAGAATTAGACAAACACAGATGAACACCAGATATATGCGGGAAAACCCTTATGGGAGAAAAACCCACCACACCAAGAGAAATCACTTTGTATTACAGTAATGGAGATTACATACAAATATCATACTTTTCTTTCTGATGTTATAATTCAACAACATTCACCATGAACAACCTTGTTACAAAACATTCATGTTACAGTCTTCACAGAATAGAAATCACACTAATCATACACTGAACTGTTCACCCAATTGTTCTTTTGAATCAACCGAACCTCGAGCATCTACAACTACAAACTATATTCATGTCATTCCTTGTCTGTCAAGCTTCCTCACAGAACTGCCACAACGAACTATCTTCCAACTGTTTAGATTTGGCTTCTCCTATTGGTCCACGAGGCTCCACATAGGATGATCAAATGGTTAAAAGAGTTCACATTCTATCGGCATGTTGGTGAGACACAAGAAGTGTCTCCCCGATGCCCAAAGGCTTCAATCATCGATGCCACCAAGAGTCATTTCCATCGGCAAGAGGTTCCACCGAGCTTACAACTTGTATCGACTTCAGCATGCATATCGGTAAGACAATCTTCCTTCGGTGAGACCACATACCGATACTCAAAGTCACATCAAAAAGTCATTTTGTTGGTAGGACATATCGCTCTCGCTAGGACTTCATACCGGGTTCTCAATTCATACCGACAACAAACTTCTTCATCGCTAAGACATTCAATTATCACCAAGAGGTTTCATCGAGATCTCATACGTTACTCTGAAAAGCTTATCTATCGCCAAGACATACGTCTTTCAATGAGACTTTACTTCGAGATCCTTATGTTACATCGAAGCCTCAAGTCATACCAAATAGTCGGCAAGACTTCTTTCCTTCATTGAGACCTCATAGCGAATACTTCATGTTATTCCAAAGTGTCTAGACGGTCGACAAGACACAACACTATCACTGAGACATTAATCTGAACACTCACAAGTCATACCGAGCATCGCTAGTTGCCAGGAGTCATACCAAATCGTTTGCTTTTCCATCGGCGAGACCTTCCACTCTCATAGAGACATCTTCCAGAAGCCCTTTGAGTTACCCAGAGTGGAAACGGTCGGTGAGACATTCCTTCATCGGTAAGACTTCTTACCAAGCCACCATATGTTACTCCAACAACTCCATGTGAAACATCCTATCGGCGAGACTTTGGCTATTCGCTGGGACTTCATACCAAGACTCCTTTAGTTATCCTGATGACTTTAATGCAAAACGCTGTCAGCAAGACAAATTACTTCGATAAGACTTCTCACCGAGCCACCATAGGTTATCCCGAAGCCAGTGGTTGCCACGAGTCTCCCCGAAGCCTGATATGAATGGCCTGTCGGCCAAATATCTCCACACGATAAGAGGTCACCCCAAACACAACATGTCACAGCAAAGACACCAATGTGTAAGCATTCGGCAAGACTCCTGCAAGGTTACAGTGACCTAAACTATTCAACAAGATTCAAGCTGCTAGTCGACCAAACATTAGAAATATTACACCGACTTGGCTCCAATAGAGGTTACAACCTATGATGATTGAGACATATATTTCCAGCACCTATATTGTGTCTTCAAATTGTTCTCTAGAACAAATCTCTTCTTCTTGAATTGTCCAATATTTTGGAGGAGAGGGAGGAACCTGCTCTATTGAAGAGGAAGCATTATTATTCGATTTCCCCCTTTTCCTTCTTTTGGGTGGATCCTCAACAAAAAATTTTGTTGGTTTCCTCTTCTTTTTTGTAGGTTTCCTTTAAGGATTTCCTTTCTTTTTTTTCCCTCAGCTCTTTTCTCTTTAATTTGATTTTCATTTAATTATCCTTCTTCAACTTCATGAAGCTCAACCTCTTCTTCTTGCTCTGTTTCTTCTTTTGATGACTGGGATTCAAGATCCCCAATTAAATCATAAGACAACTTAACTCCATCAACTTTTAATTTCATCATCTTATGATTGTCCCATATATTAGTGTACCTTAGTGTAGGAGATGTAACCTCATCCAGTTAAACTAATTCTTCCACCTAATTAATGAGAGCAACTAGTTTATTTTCTACTTCCATGTAATCATGATATTGTACTAAGTCTCCATCATCATCAACCTAATATACATTTTCAATAGGCATATATAATCTAATCATCTCAATCGAGAGCTTGGAGTATCTTTTCCTTAATACTTAAAAATCATCCCTACAATTTTCCCAATAATCTTCTATGCGGGGCTTGTGTTTGTATGATCTATTTGAAACTTTTCTTGCTACCCCATGTGGATCAAAGTTTCTTCTATCCGTATGTGTTTGTAAATGAAAGAATTCCAACTCAACCTCATAATTCAAAGTACTAGCAGTGGCAGGGTAGGCCTCCCAATCATCAATTGCAATCGGGAACCCACCTCAAATTCCTATTTCATGCATTCCTTTTGATACCTTATCAAATGCCACAAGCTATCTAGTAACTTCTAGTATCGTAATTTTATTTGATGGATACCTTGGTAATCTATATGGTATGAGGGGATAGCCTTGTATCCTAATATATGAAAAAAATTGGAATTGAATAAACCAAGAGCCATATTTATTCACCAACTCCATGGAATTAGAGGAAAACATTATTTGTAGAGCCTCTTACAGAATCCTAGTACTATACATTAAGAAGGCATCATTAACCCTCTTGTAGTGAGAAGTGCTTGCTAGGTGTAGTTGTGGATAACACCCATAAACTTTGAGTTTCTTAGGTTCATTTCCCACTATTCCTTTGTATATTAATCTTCTATATTGGAAATTACTAGCTAGCATATAGAATAAATACAAGGTCATTGTGAAATTTTTGGTTTTTTCCACCTCCTTCAACTACTTCTCAATATTGTTTCTCAAAAACCTAGCCCAATGGAAGTGAGTTCCTTTCTCAATCGATTCAATCACACAAAACATCCAATCTTCAAACTACGTAGCCTTCTACAATCCCATAATTTTTCTTAATAGTGTTACCATATCATTATATTCATTGTGGAAATCACTTCTATACAAATTCTTGGGCAACTTTGAGAAATATTGCATTGGCTTACTTTGAGAAATATTGCATTGGCTTACAAGCCCACTTGTTATTTATCATTTCTAAATATTGATCAAGGTTATCTGTGTAAAACTTCTTTGTTGCTTCCAAAGTAAACATTGTTAATTTAGAGTGGGAAGGGATTTCAAATGCCTTTGCAAGAACCTCCTTTGTGAAGTTGGCCATGATTTTTCCCTACAAGCCAATAATGTTCCTTTCATCAAACATATAGTGTTTGGCACACTCAATAATCAATTCTAGACATTAAACTCTAGGTGAAAATCCTCTAGCTTGTGCAATGCAATTCTTAACCATCTTCTTGGCCAAATCAGTGGGATTTGGCCCATGCATTCTCTTCTTAAAATCTTCAAGGTCCACATGACCAAGGCTAGTGTCTCTCACATCTCTCTAGTATGATGTGATCTTTATTTCT